>JALDNG010001754.1:0-50253 GCA_024349245.1 Neodontobutis hainanensis | reverse complement strand
GATGGCTTTCCGGAAATTCGTGTCAAATTGCAGATTTACGTCCTCATTCGAAATCCGATGTAGGGATATTTGCCATCCAAGAATACTCTCATAATACAACTTTTTCATGTAACATTTAGCAATTAAGGTATTCATTTTTACAATTTATCATGAGATATGCACACGGAATATATAATTAGGTTCATTAGTCGAAAGTCATTCCAATGAAACTTTGAACAAACGGCGAGGGAAATAAAAGTATAATCAATGAAAATTGGACCTTTGTAATGCAGTTAAGAGGGACACATTATTCTGTAAAATATATATCGTAAACTCATGATTGTCACCATGAATTTCACTATACTAATATCGTCTAAAAAAGCTGTTTTTTCATAAATTTCTCAGCGGTGGACGAGAAGTGGATATAATGGAATTATTTAACATAATCGCTATTTTCTCTCTAACTTTAGCATATACTCCTTTCTTCGAAGGGACACTATACGGAAAATTCCGATATGTTGCTCTGAACTATGAAAGCAACCTGTTGTATATTTTATGTGGATAAAATTGTAACTGACGATTTTGAAAAAATACATTCGTTAACAGATTGATCTGGAGTTATTTCGTTTGCAATAACTTGGTTTGATTCCGTTAGTATTATCATACATATATGTGATCCCTTTATAGTGTACGGATCATCATGTACGGTTTATTTTGCTGGACCTTTCTCGAGGCCATATTCAAGCATTTCTAATATATTTGGCATCCATTAAGTACTACGACTACTCAAGAAGATTAACGAAAAATAATAAGTATACATCTTACATTCTTCACTCTATATGATTTATTCTTGCGGTATTTGTATCCTCGATTCTTAAACATGGTTTGTTTTATTCCATCATTTCAAAATTTTCAACTTCGGCGGTTTCGACAAAAATCCTTATAAATGTTAAACCATGTAAAAGGTAAATGCAAATGTTACCTATCCTTACGTACGACGTAGAATTTCTAAACTTTCAGTTCCAAAAACTTCCTTCAGTGCTGAACTTATGTTTTCATCGTATTATAAAAACATGGGTAAATTTAATAATTAACTATTTTATGCCAATCATCAACTTATATGGCACTTAAAAATTGATTATTTTTGATAAAATTTGTGCAATACGTAATTTTAATTTTTTTGGAAATTCCAGCGTTTTAATAGCTCCAAATAACAAGGATCTTTTACAATTCAAAATTGTTCTAAAATGATCAAAAAAGATCAAATTTATGTAACATGTGAGGGTATAATTTTCATGGAAATAACATTGATTTTTGAATTTCTAATTGGAGTTTGAATTAAATTACAATTAATTTCAGCCAAGGGACTCTAAAATCATTTTAAATGTAACTCTGTATGAAAGTTAAAATTAAATATTGATAATTATCAATATTAGGCTTTTTAAAGAATTGAAATTTCATAGAAAATGACTCTTTCCTTGACAGTCTCAATATGATATGGTCAAAAGTCCAGTATCACATCTATTTTATCTGTATTTAAATATATTTGTGATCAATAAAATGTCATTTGTGAAAAATGATAACATTTTTTCCTTTTACGACTCAAATTTATCAGAATACCATTATTTATATGAATTTGAAACAATTAGAGGTTCTGTGGAAATATTATACTCAGTGAAAGACATTAGAATCTAAAAAATACTTGTGAAAATACTTCTTCACTGCTAACGTCCTACTTCATCGAGGTTAAAGCTATGCACGACTATTATTACTCCCATTCAAGAACAGTTTAATGGTTAATTGTGATAAGAAGTTGTGAAACGAAATTGAATGCATTTATGAAGTAAAGTTTAACTTTTTTTTGAACCTACCATGTTAATTTTCTGAAATGTGGAACGACAAAGACATACTTGATACTGTTTAAATATAAGTCGCATTTCTGTTCATGGAAAAAATTTTTGAACGTTTATTAAATCCTAATTCTGTTCTATTCTCCAAAAAATTATTTTCACAACATGCTGATCTTCAAACTTTATGCATATTAAAATAAAGTGAATGAAAACTACCTTCCTGTATTACTCCCTGTAAAAGAGCGCTTAAATCTTAAAATTCAAGTTAATGCTGAATATACTGTGTTTAGAATAATTAAGTCACTGAATTTAGAGAGAACTTAACTGATTTGTTGGATGTCAGTTTGATATAAGGTTAGAAAATGAGCATTAAAGATAAGAATTAAAAAAATATATTCATAGACACCAAAATCATTCTTAATCAGGGTATAAAAATTTTAATAGTCTATTCTAAAACTCACATGGTAATATAACGCACTAAATTCATTCGTTTTTTTTTGTCTCACAATTAGACACTTGAAACAAATTAAAGTATTTGTTATTTTAATTGTCTTAACTCATAATTTAAGATACGAATAGTTGCCCAAGTCTTATTTGTTTTTTAAGATGTATTGCCAATGCGCATCTCAGCATTTCTTGATTGAATTAAACATAGTTCCTTCAAAACACAAAACTATGAAGGAGAAATTCAGAATAAATATTTATGCAGAAATCATTTGTTCTATGAAGAACATATTAACTAATTTTAAATTTTTGACAAGACCAAAATTATTAACATGTTGCGAATAATGTGGCAAAAACTCATGATTTTTAAACGATTATTCCCTCTAAAGCATTGAATGGTCTTATTCAAATTCAACTTCATTAACATTTTAATCATACCACCTTTATGTTTAAAATTTTTAAAGTTTTACAAATTAAGAATTAGGCCATATGCATATGACTTTTTACTTGAACATAATAAACGCGTTGCCATTGACTGAGTTAAGTGAAAAACCTCTTTGATACAAACCTATTTCAAAAACCAGATTAAAATAATGAAACAAAATTTCCTTATTTTATGAAATAAAATAGGATATTGACTTATAAAAGCCATAAAACAACTTAGATACTGCGCACGCTCTTAGATTAGAACATATAATTGTGATGATAAAGGTTAGGAATATATATAAGATCAGATGGAAAAGCTGAAAATTTATAAGGATTTCATTCGCTCTACGTTAGAGCTTTTCAAGAATGACAACAATGGAAGGAGAACCTATCTTGAAGGTGTTAAAAAAGAAATCAAGAAGGTAACAGATTCTGAGGAACTAAATAAAACTTTTGATATGCTAAAGGAAGTCAGCAAAATTTTAAAAAACGATTATGCACAGCTTAAAAAAGTTGGCGATAATCGTTACAGAGTCACACGTTTACCAGAAGGTTCATTTATTAAGAACAGCCAATTGGAGAAATGTTTCTGGTGTGAGGGAAAATATTCAGAAAATTGCTGCAAAAACAAGAAAAATTAATCTTTATAGAAATTTTGATTGAAAAACCGCCTTATTTTTATTGCCTGGATTTATTTTCCAAATATACCTTGTTCATGCCAACTCCGGGACATAGGGCAAGCTCGTCGAGATTAGCAGATATTACGTTTCTCAACGTCGAAAATTTAGTAATTATGCTACCTTGAAATTTGAAAGAAGCACTCGCGCGTTAGTTCTGCTGACACTTTTTATACATGCTAAAAATTCGACCGCCTTATCGGTTTAAATATTCTTCATACTTGAGTCTCGATTTCCTGACTCGTCTTAACAATCAAAGAGTCTGAAGGTTTGTTCAGACAAGCTTTATAAGCCTCTATGTAATTTGCAGCTTCTTGGGAACTTTTGTTAGACCAATTGACTTATACTTCCATGCCAATATCATGGTTATGTTAGTTAGAATTGAGATCTTTGACAGTTCAAGCAGGCATGATTCAGGATCACTCTACTTTGCAAAAAACATTTACAATATCACACAAAATTAGTAGGACACACAAACGATAAATATTTCTGTGATTTTTTAAACGCTCATGAATGTATTGTTTGTAAATGTTATGATATTTTAAGCTTAAAAAAATGTTTTGAGTTTACCTTAAAAAGTAAATACCAACTCCATTTCCAATCATAAAATCTGTTTGAATTCCGTCAACAAAAAACCATGGAACGCGCGAAATGTGTTTGAGTACCGGATTTTTTTCCTGCTTTTTATTGACCGATATGCTAAACGGTTTGGTTATGCATTTTTCTTTTGTGTCGGCACAGGCTGTTTATTAAATTCTATATAAAGGTACTTGACGGTTCTGACATTTTGTATTCTACGCAGTTGCACTTGAAACATTAATGGCTTCAAATCTAAGGTTGGTTGATTATTGACCTCAGGCTTGATAAAATCTTAAAATATTTTGATGGAAATACACCAAATTATTTAAAGGAATATGCTGTAACCCAAATATGTAGTTTTGTCAAAAACGACCCTTCTTCCATGCCTTATATGATTGATAAAGTAATAAATATATATTAATTCAGCTCATACCGTTTGTTTATGGTGAAGACTGGGATTCCCGCGAATATTCCACGCGATGTATTGGTAAAATATTCAAAATCGTAAAATCAAACGATTATTCACCCAAAGAAGGTAATTATACGTTAAAATTGAGAAATAATTTTTATTTTGTTTTATTTAACCTTTTGAGATGTTCGACACGTGCAATTTTAAACTACTTTCGGATCTTCTGTAAAATTAATTTTCGCACATTTTAATTCGTGGGAAATATTTTGGTTTTTGATTATTGAAAATATTTCAAGGTTTTCAAAAATAATTTGTTTTCCTAATATTTAAAATTTCTCGAAATTCCTCATAACTTTGATATCTTATGCTAAGATAAATTAAGATTTGTTATGCTGTACGGTTTATTAATGTTACTTAAAATTAAGAGCATTCTCCCTCTACGTTCCTAATTTCAAAATGGAAGAAACTCGTTGAAAATTTTGATATAATTTCATTTATCAAATCTCAGCCCGAACTTTTTTCAATTCAAGTGCAGGATTGTGAAAGCAAACGAAAAAAACGTGAAGATTCATCTTCTTTTCAGCCTGAAAACAAGGATTTAAAAACGGATTTAATAACTGAGTATCATTCATCGTTGAACGAAAACGACAATATGGGTAATCTGAAATTAAAAAAACAGAACATAAAAACCAGACATTTATTTATATTGAAACATACTTAAATAATTTTGTCAAAGAAAACTTTCAAGAATACAAGAATCTCATAGATTCAATTTTCGTAAAACCTTTATGTGTTCCAACTTGCAGAGAACAAGTAATTCACTTGTTTTTACAGCAAAATACAGTTGAGCATTATCTCAATAATTTTATATCCGATATTTTTGATGAGTGCTGGATGGTAAGGTTAATGGTTTATTTTTGAAACGCCATGGTTCACTCTGTATTTTAAAGGAGGTTGCGTTTAAACTGAGCAAATCAATTGGATCCTTTAATGAATTTTCTGAACAAACAGTATCTTGAATACCATAAGTCAAAGAATGAATTCTTGAACCTCCTTGTTCTCTTTAAGATTCAGTTTTACGCATCGGCAGTGATATATTTGGATAGATTTTTTGACTACTCGGGTGATTTCGTAATTTATTGATTGATTAAAAGGTTGTGGCCCCTGTCGTTGAAACTTCATGTAAAATTTTTGCAACCCTTTTATCAATTCTTAAGGGTGGCGTTGATGTTATATTCATAAAAGTTTCTCATTTACTCAAAACTGAAACTAATGATTGGAGATTTACGTATATTTGCTTGTCTATTTTGCATTATTTAATTCCAGTTGATGTATTAGAAAATCATGATTTAGAAATCAACTGAGTTTAATAAAAATGTGTTTGATACCATTTTCTCCTTACTGAGTCACGAAAATGAAGATATAGTTTCATTATCATGCAAAAATATTCAAAATGTTCTGAAATCATATTCAAGTATTCCGCACAGAATGGTTTTTTTTTAATTTTCACATAGATTAATAAAGTTATTCTTACACTCTCAAGAATGATTTTAACATTCCAGGGGTATAAAGCAATGGTTTCTGATGTTATGGGCTTATTTTCATTCATACTGTCTGAAAATTATTTATCCTCTGTTGATATATTATCTTCGGCTAACGTACCAGCTAGAAGTTTGGTAGCTAACATCTATCTAAACTGTCAAAACTCAGAATATAACGTTCGGAAATGTTCGCTCTTATGTGTCGTTAATATGTTTAAAATAGCTGCTGTCCAGGTTTTGTGGAAGTTATAAATTTAGAATTACTTCAAGATAAATCATGAATTACATCATTTTCATATATTTTTGATGTTTTTTATGTCTTTAACCGAATCTAATGAAGAGATAACTCAACTTTGTCAGAAGGTTTGTGAAATTAAATGTCAGGGGCTTTTAAATTTTTTGTCTGCCATCGATCCCTCGCGTCATCTTGACTTTGTACACCATTTGAATTCGAAGTTCATGACGCATCTAGTCCATCCTCCAAAAAAAGTGATTGAGGTTTCATTCAAAAGTCCGTTTTCTCTTTCAGTCAAACATTTTTTTGATGATAGAAATTTTTTCGTGAAGTTGGAGTTGGAGGAGGTATTCCCTCTTTCGAGGATCCAAATTATTCAAATTTAGAAATCAACTGTAGAGCTGCAGCTGCAAAGTTTTTTTGCTTTTTTTTCTTAGTATATATGCAAAATTGATTTTAAAAATTCGTGAAAATCATGATCTTGTTATCTGCGATATTGTTTCGATTTATCATATTCCTGATCTTTGCAAAAATCCAACATACTATTGGTGCTTTTTACACATTCTAATCAAAGTTGTAAATGAGGGTGGTGGCGTAATTTAATTCTCCTAACCAAGAATGCGATTGATTTCTATTTGCATGAATTTATACAAAATCAGTTCAACAAACACCTCAGCTATGAAATGGTCAACAATGAATTTCATCAAAAAGACGAGATTATTGCTTATGGAATATTTGTTGAAAAGTTTAAACCACTTATCAGTGTTGTATTTAAAGACCACAATTCGAATAATAGGTACTTGTGAGTTGTTATAATTGTTTAACCTACTCAAAGATAAGAAATCTTTTTACCCATTCTGAATATAATCGTTTACGCGCCATGATACCATCTCATCGATTACTTTTCGGCGAGTTCATAAACACTCTGAATATCTACAGACAAACAATTATTACTCGCCACCTGAGGTGATTTAAATTTATTTATCCAGAATTATTCCACTTCTTTTCAAGTTGTCGGTAATGTTCAAAGAAATTCCTACAAAAATCTCTTCTATTGTATTCGCTTTGATAGATTTACTCTCCATTGAACCAAATCATTATTTCCAAGTGATGCATTTGATATAATTGAAGAGAGCGGCCATTTCTTCTCTAGTCGATCTGATAGAAGTTACAACTTCACGTGAAAATCCACCGTTTATACGAATACTCTCGAATATCCGAGATAGAGTTGTGTTTTCACACAAAATTATTCATGATTTGAATACTTTTAATGAAAAAATGGTCAAAGTCGACGACACTCAACAATTTAAAATGACTCAAACGAGTGGAATCCTATCAATTCGTGATATGTATCCAACTACAGGTATATAAAAGAGTTCACAATAGTACAACCTGAAGTAGGATATTCTGATGAGGTTCTTGGCAAAATCTATTGCATCAGCGCTTCACATTCTGTGTTATCAAAATCATATGTGGATGTTTTGTTGGCACTCTCCGTTTCAAATGCTCAGATGGTTAAATCTCTCCTTGATAGTCATTATGTTTTCCCTGAATTATCATCAAGTAAAGATTAACTTTTTAATAAATATACGAAACAAATTCTGGAGTAATTGTTGATTCACTCATTATTTATTATTTAACTGCCAACAAATTGAACAAATTAATCGAAGAAAACGTTTGTCTTTTAAAATAAAATAGTTGAAAAATTTCTGCCTTAGATTCATTGAATACTTATTTTCATGCATGACGATTATTCGATATCTTGCTTCTAAATGTTTGGCTATCACCCTTCCTCACCTAGAAAAGACTATTTTCCTTGACGTACAATATTTTAACAACTTTTCAGATTTATTATGAATCTATTTTCCCTAATTTCGAAAATATTAACAATTTGCATTGCAGACAAGGTTGTGTTGAATTGATTCATTCTTGTATTGAGGAACATACTAAAGGCGAAGGTTCGAATGGCCGTGACCGTGACCCCACTTATATCCATTTTATTTCCAGCATGTCGAAGCATTTCATGATGCCAATTTTGAAGAGAATCAATGATACCTGCCCTCAAACTAGCTTCTTATCGTCTCATTGTTTTTCAAAAATCGTGCCGTTCATTCCAATCACAGTTGTTATTTTTGTTATAAAAGTCGATAAAATGTGAAAGCGATGAAGTTGGGAAGGTTTGTTTTGAAAATATATCATTTTTACGCCAACTTTTTGATCCATCATCAATACCACAATTTGAATTACCATTTGAACCACAAATTAAGCTGCGCGACTATCAAAAGGTGATTCGACTACAATAAATTAAGTTTGGAATAAGTTGGCTTAATTTTCTGAGAACTTTAAATTTAAACGGTGCACTTTGTGATGGTATTCAAATCTTAAAATTTCAAGATATGGGTCTTGGCAAAACAATTCAATCACTCTCAATAGTGGCAAGCGAACACTTGATAAATAAGGTTTCTTCCACGTGTTATTTGTTAGAAGTCCTCGTCTTTAATTATATGTCCAAAAATATTGACGCACCATTGGATGAACGAATGTAATAAATATATCCCAGCAAACATCTTGAAAGCATTCGTGTTTGAGGAAAAAAGTCATAATAAATGGTTGAGTACATTTTTAAAATCAGTATCAAAACACTAAGAGCTCACTTAAATGGTGAATTGATAATAACTTCTTACGAACAAATCCGAAAATATGGCTCATTTTTTGCCGCATACACTTGGAGCTATCTTATATTAGATGAGGCGCATATTATAAAAAACATCAATACAATAGTAAGATTGTTTTTATATTTAGTCTTTCAGAAATTGTAAAGAATTGAAAGCCAGACACAAGCTAGCACTTACTGGAACACCGGTACAAAATGATGTGTTGGAACTGTGGGCTATATTTGACTTTTTGATGCCTGGATTTCTCGGATCTTTTTCAACCTTCAAGTCCAATTACTCAAATCCAATCTCAAAAGGTCGAAGCGATAAATGTACAACGAATGACGTTTCAAAAGGTTTTTTGACTGTTGAATCTAGGAAATAAAGCCCTTCATCTATTACATCGACGATGCCTTCCTTTCATCCTAAGAAGAATGAAGGCAAATGTTCTGAAAGATTTACCTCTGAAAATAATTCAAAATGTCTATTGTGGACTTACACGTATTCAATCGATTATTTACGAATCAATTTCAACTGAAGATGTTGAAAAATTCGCCTCCCAAAGCTATAACACAGACTTGACTCTCAAAAATAATGAAATGTTTAAAGTTTGAAATTAGTGACAATTTAGATCCTTCATTTGCTGAGAAAAGTTTGCAGCCATGTTTCATATGTGATAAAGGATCCAAAAGATCCCAGGTTATTGAAATATTTGGATGGGTCTGATTTGTACGGGCTATCCCACAACTCGAAACTAAAAGCACTCGAGGAACTTCTTGAGGTTTGTGGATTTAAACAAGTCGTGCCCAAAGAGGAACAATCTTTAACTGAGAGTTGTTATCAACATAAAGTGATAATATTTGCTCAGCTGCGTCATTCTTTGACGATTATCCAAAAATATCTTCTTTCTCCTTATTTTGATCATCTTCAATGGCTTGTTTTAGATGGACGTCACGATAGTCGCCTTCGTTTTGATATTGTGAATAAGTTATAATTTTAATGTTTCAGGTTTAATAGCGATCCCTTTATAAATATACTTTTATCAACCACTACTGTTGGAGGACTGGGATTGAATCTTACTGGTGCAAATACAGTGATATTCTATGAAATGGACTGGAATCCTATGAAGGATCTACAGGCTATGGATCGCGCGCACCGCATTGGCCAGCAAAGAACTGTCACTGTTTTCAGGTTGATATGTAGAGATACGATTGAGGAACGTGCAATGAAGTTGCAAGAGTATAAAACTAAAATGATTGAAACAATTGTTTCTTCTGAAAATGCTCAACCAGAATTGAGACAAGTTGTGGATTATGTAACTCCCGAAAAACCAAAGGAAGCCTCGTCAATTGAAAAAGTACCAAGTGAAGATACATGGAGTGACCCCTTTGAAGAATATGATAAATACCTGAATTTCGATACATTTTTTGAAAAATTGAAAAAATTGAAAAAATAACTCACTTTTTTATTTTTATTTGTTTAATCTTTTCAGTTTTTATTTTTTCAACCATTTTAAGCTTTTCGTCTCCACCCAACATGTCATCAAATGTGTAAAATAAATATTTTTCTCTCATAATAAACAAAATTTAAAATCAAGCGTAAAAGTTCTTTATCAAACTCATTGATAATGATTGAGTTGTAGAAGTGCGTGTATTTGCAAATATTGGCTTTCAAAATGAAGAAAACTCCTGCATGTGAAGAGCTGAGTTTAAAACTCATTTTATTGGATTTCAAGTCTTAAATATGTTAAATTGGCAGAAATTATTTTTGTGGCATTTGTTTTGTGACGAGTTTTCACGGTGAAAGCAATAGTTTTGCACTTTCACCAGCATCGTCTAAAATTGGATTTTACCATATCACTGTTGGTAATATTAGCCAGACATTCTTGAGGTATGTTTGCCAAATCTATATCATTGATCAACAAAATTCGTGTCGCCTTGGATTTGGCACAGGTTAGTTTTTTAGGTGGATTCAACAAAACCGAAGAGGGCTTTTTTGATAAATAGCACGACGGGCTTTCGTCGTTCGAATTTCCGACATTTACATAACTAAGTTTCCCAGAGTGGACATCACAAGTTTATTAAAATGCATAATGTGAGACAAATAAATTTAAAAAAAAGATCTACTCTCCATTTCTATAATTTTACCCCTTTCTGTTCATGGGCAGGCTTACAAGAGGGCTCATGTTCATCTCACATACCCGACAACAAATAATTTTTAATCTCAAATTTATCTTTGTCAAGACAAAGTTTTGTGCGTTTCCCTTTCCCAACACTCACGAGAAACGTTCAAAGTTGTCGTTGGGTGTTCTATACATCGATCATATCTTCAATGTATAGTCTTTCACGAATCGTAAATTATTCTTGGTTTTTCAAAAAGTATCAAACAATGTAGATCATTATCGATTAACCTTAATTCTGTTACACAAAATCTCATTTGAATCATTATAAATAGATAAGCTTGAAAATTAATCTATTTTACAAATAATGAAGTTTCTATTAAATATAAGTTTATTTTCTTCTAAACTTGTGTTGCTAACGAAAAACACTCCGCTCTCTATATATACTAAAACGGTTTTTATACCGTCTACCAGTTGTTTTGAACGAGACTCGTTGTTAGACATAAAACAATTCTATATAATAGAACAGTTAGCACTCCAAATAGGGTTGGTTCACTAAATAACTCACTTTTAGTGATGGTTTTCCATTTTTTGTGAAAAAAGGTCCATGACCGATTCGAACCCGTAACCCATCAATCTTAATAAACCACCCTCAACATAAAAAACAGCGTCTCATTCGTGTGATCCACTCTTCGATAAAAGAATTTCCAAATTTAACTTTTACTTATTGACATCACTTAAATTAAATTCTGCTGGGTTTAAACGTAATTAGTTGAGTTCAGTTATTTCGCCTCATTTTTGACCTGTCCACAGTTTTAAATCTTTTTATTTTAAAATGTATGAGACAACTTCAAAAATTTGATTTTTTTCATTCAACGTCAGCTCTCAAAATTAAAGCCTTTTGATTATATGCAAGTTGTGAACGATAAGAAAGTTAGCAACTTTTACGGAATACACGATATAAACTTCCAAGTAGACGACACGATAAGGTCAATATAGTGTTGAATTAAAAGGAGATATTTGATACAAAACAGCTTTAAAATCTTTTTATTTGCAAAACGAGACGGGCGGGGAATATCGACAGGATTCATAACCTTTCTAAGTATTTTCTTTTCAATTTATATTTTGATAATTCAAAGTCAATCATTTTAAGTCATTAAAAAATGGAAATAATTTTTAAATGTAGGATAAAAAGTTAAATCAATCATAGAAACGATATCTGTCATTCAATGAGCCACATTATAGTGCATATAAATGTGCTCTAAACTCGATTTTTCATCAATAATCATATTCAATTAAAATATATATGCCTTCAGATGTCACAAAAATAATAAAACTTCTAAGTAGCCCGAGTAGACAATGTTAGTTATCAACAAACGCATGGCTTGAATTCTATAGTTTCTAAATTACAACTAAACAAGTCGATTGCCGCGCATGTGCGGAGTTTTTATTTAGGTTCTATCAAAAACTCAATAAAGTAGATAATAATTAATTCTGGCCCTCTTTAAGAAATGAAATGGCTAGAAGGATTTTAAAAAAGATAAACGAACAATTTTATCATGTACAAAAGGGAATGATGGGTTAAGATAATATTTCCTATACTTTGTTTGAAATTCGTTCCATCTATGTTAATAATGATATGATTAACTTTCTTGAATCATTGGAGGACACAGTTGACATAAAATCAGCGTTTTTCTCTTTTGTTGCAGAATAACTGACGAAAAGAATCTTATGGGTTTTCAATTAATTTCTTACGGTTTCTCAGTAAAACTCTTTGTCTCAGTCAAGGTTATTGTTCAAATGTTTTGTAATATAGAACGATTATAAGGATAAAATAAGGTCTGTATTTGAACAATTTATAATAGTCATTAAGTAAGCTTAAAATCCCAATAGTATAACAATTAAAAACACGATTGAAATTAAACTGAAGTTCGACGTAAAAATTTAATGTTAAAATCGAACATTTATAATATTGGTTGAAAATTAATTCTAAATGATTTATGTTACGTGAAAAAAATGACCAAATTAATTTCAGCTATTGCGCGTGACTTTTTACTAACTTGCCATGTTACATCAGTTTAATGATAAACAAATTAAAAATTGCTCATGAAACCTGTGTTAAAATTCTATAGGTTTTTTAAAATGATTAAAATTTTATGACTTTTAAAATAAAATGTCAAATAATTTTTTACGTTTAAACACACGAGAAAACCATACAATCATTTACCCGCATTTGGCGAATCACTAGTATCGTTGAAAATTTTTCCTCAAATTAAAATAATTGCTTTATACTCACGTTTTAATTTCCTTTGATAATATGTTATCACCTTATATGTTCTTCAGTTCGTTCTCACCGAATCATAGATAATTTCAAATTATATTATAAATTTCTGTGATTATATTTAACCTTCTCATATACAGAAGAGAAAATTTTCAGATTGACAGGAAATTTTATAATTCCTTAGACTCATTGGCTTTAAAGAATTTTACTTATTCAGAAAAAAGCACACGAATGACACCCAGCTATATATATGGAGTACTTTTTTCACATCGAAAGAATTCGTATCATTCATTTTTAATATGCTGTTAAGACATAGTTTAAATTAAACAAATATATCTTCGAAAGCAAAAAATCAAATAAGATGAGAGCTGATTTCAAAAATTTATCGGTAGATTTACATTGTATATGTACATCAATTTCTCAACGAATCTTAACGATGTACATCGTTTTGTAATTTAAAATGTATGAATTGTTTATTTTAATTTTATTGACAAATTAGATCTGCCATATTTATAAATTTAAAATTTTAGGGGTAACATTATATTTTGATACATCATACATATCTTAGTTGAATTATGAATTATAATTTATACAAGTTTATAAAATTTTACATTATCCCTTTGTCGAGTGATGACAATTTGAATGCTTCGTATAATTTTTGTCTGAATGAACAAAGTATATTTAGAGATCCCTCATAATACTTTAAAATATCGGGTACTTAACTTAGATTATGGGGGAAATGTGACCGATTAACATGTGTTAGATAGTCAGAATCCTAGATAAATAAATTTAGTGATTTCTATGTCTTGTCATTATAAAGCCTGAAATTGGTTTCTAACAATCGAATTTTACTCTTAGAAAAATGTTTTTGTGAAATTTATTTCTGTTTTATAATGATAATAAGTCGCACTCATTCTGATCATATTCAAGTCAAACTTTTGTTCATCGACATGTTTTCACATTCTTGACCAGTAAGTTGAAACAAAAAATGTGATCGAATAATTTTATTTTCAAAATTTAATGAATATCAAAATAAGTATAAATTTAACTCATGATAGTAGAAGACAGTGTTAACACGACTGCGTGTAAAAATTGGGAACAAATATCTTTCTTCATTATTTTAAATATATATAAGCGTGTAAGATCCTAAAAAAGATAAAGAAAATCTGCAGAAAGCCCTGAAATCCTGGTAGAATATTTGTTAGGACCACCGAACATACATATAAGTCAGTTTATTATAAGCGTGATGAATTTGTAATCAATCGCTTTTTTATTACCGTGGCATCGTTTTATAACATTCATATTAGGCTCAAAGAAATAAATTCAAATTTACGTTCATCGGAAAAACACCAAAAATAAACCTTCAAACCAATTGATCTTAAAGCAAACCACTAAACACAGTATTTTTGTTGCTTTTTTTAAGTCAATTTTAAATATTTACTTCGGCTCAAATTATTTCGTCGAGTTTCAACACATTTTTACACATTAAAGAGTCAGAATAACTTTTTTGGAAATTTGATATGATTCACACCATTTAATAAATTCTTTGAAGGGATTAAGTGCGTTTTAAACCACCTGCCACAGATTTTAACTTATTAGTTTTTCGGACGTTTTGAGATTCACCCAATGATCTTTGTCTAGACTTGTCTGGTTACGTATGATATGAGATTCACAAGTCTTAAATCTTTCAATAATAAATCATACATTTTGATCGTGGAAAAAATTTGTGAAGATTAATATTTAGCTATATATAATTTATTTTCTTACTTCTCATGATAATTGAAATAAATAATGGTTAGAGTGTTAAATTTCAGAAATTGATATCTTTTTTTGTTGGGAAATCATCACACGATCTACTTTTATGTTCTAAGAATATGCAAGTGATAGTACTTACACATAAATATTGAATTATTTTTTATCATGAAAAGTTTTGGAAGAGGCATGCCCAGAAATTTACTAAAAAAGAAAGCAGACAGCATTTAGAAAATTGAAACTGTTTCCAAAACTGATAAGTGTCTTGAAATTCTTTCATCTAACAAGGATGTTGAACCACAGGTGAAAATATTTTTCACTAGAGTCTCTTTAACCTTTTAAATCTAACTAAACTCAAATTATAAAAACATGTTGACTGAGAAATAGCAAAACTGTGACCATAGAAATAAACATAGACAATGAGGAATAGAATTTTGGTAATATTAAATACCCTGAAATTTTAATATCTTTTCCATCGATTACGCGACCATGTTAGTTATACCTAAATTAGAATCTGCGCACTTGCGGGCGATCGTGGTAATCTGACCTATTTTATTTCGACTTTGGAACAAATATCTTTCATTCACTAACGTATATGTTTTCAAGTTTAAATCACTTTCTGTATATTTATTTGATTTCCTTTAATCTTCTGGCCTAATAATTAAATTTTGAAAGTTCTTTGAAAAATAAGACTTAGGTGGATTTATACTATTTTGATCAGAAATAACAATCTTATTTAATTATCTTTTACTACATCAAAAAATTTTTTCATAATAATTGTGAGAATGCCAGCGGGATAAAAATGTGACCTTACTTATTATAATAAAAAGAAATTTCATCTTGATCATATTTAATCACATGTTTCTTATAAAGAATGAATTTTTATCAAAATATCTTTCAAATTGAAATTATCTAGGAATGGAGATTTAACCAAAAAGTTTTGTCAATGAATTGCTTTTTGTTGTTCCCTTGGCAGTGTTTGAATTCAAGTTTTTTGCAATTAACTTGAATCAAATTAGCGTGCTCAGTTTTACCCTTTTTATTTTAATTTACCATCTTCAACGACTTGAAATAGATCATTCCGACTGTTTTGAACACCACCCTTAATACCTAACATTGGTTAAGAAAACCCCCAGTGGTATACCACGTTATCCAAAATTTTATTCAATAGTAAAAATAGTTTCTATTTAAACAGGCTAATTGCTAGAAGTTAGCCAGATGATCATATATGTGTTACAAATAGAATTTTTGTACCTTTATTGTCATGCTCCCTGGAGATCAAACAGAAAGTGCGCGGGCGGTTAAAACTGATTTTTTACGACATTGAGTCAACCAGGATAAGCTTTGTCTTTTAATAGGTCAGAGGATAGCCTGAGATTACCAAAATAGTTTTAAATTTTCCTATTTGCCTTTGGCGTTCCTTACAAATTTTTAAAAGCCCACGAATAATTCTAGCGATAGTGAATGAAAAAAATCGGTGTACTATAAACAATAAGTAGTACCAGGCAGTTTTTTTGATGCTGCGCATTATGCATACGCTTTGGATAATGGTATAGGTCATTAAATTATTAAAATGATGCTTATACCTAGAAAGTATGAGAATATAGAACTAACACACTTTAAATTTGCTTGTATATGTAAGAATTAAGTTATATAATTTTACTCTTTAAACTGGAAATTTACTGTTTCGATTGGAGTCAGTTTCTGTACTGTAGAAAAAGTATTAATTGTAGATACTAAGAAATGGAATATCTAAAATTTATAAAAAGGTTTGTATATTTTGGATCCAGTCGTGCTTGCGCATTCTCTCATTTTAAATTGTACAGCTAATTTTAACATCTTACATAAGTGAAAGCCAACATAGGTTTAATTTCTATCAAATGGCGAAGAATATTGGATTCTTCCATCCTCAAGCGCATCATTTTTTGGATATCAATAACATCTTATTCCATCGAAGTGTCCAGCATGAAAGAGTAGATACCCAGCAAGCTGAATGTAAACTAAAATTTTTTATGATTCTAAATGGAAGTGAACGAAGGAATAACCGGTTTAAAATCGATGAATTAAGTTTCTATCTCCATTTTCGATATAAAAATAATATAGATTTTAAATTCATCTGAATGATAAAACTTTCAAATATCCATTCTATGAAATGCATAAATTTAGATGGGACGACTCGATTTTAAATCACATCAAAAAATCATCATTTAACAATTCATGAATTCCAAAAGTATTCAGAAACACACGAGCAGTAGACGCCATAGAACTAGTTAATTTCTTGAAAAAATGTCGAAACTCATTGATTAATAAAGCTCGTAGAAAATTACGTTCCTTGAAAGTCGTATTTTTACATCTCTTTGACCCTTCTGATATCTCTCAAAAACTTTAAATTGTTTAAGATTAACGAGGACGAATTACACAAGATAACACACCAAAACAAATATTAATTAAAGTCAATTCATGAAATATTACAACAGGCCTTTATTAAGGGTGAATTGTCGATCAATTTAAAAAATATGAATCTTTCAATCGACGCGGTTGAAGTTATGAGAGATATTAACAGAAATTAAATTAGGAGTTTTAAGTGTAAAAAATAAATCAGTGTATATTTTGGTAAATTTTAAAGTTCACTCGTTTTATTTATATTTGTATACAATCAAAGTAATCGTAAAAAATAATTTATATATCTATCAAAATTCATTTAATTTTTATTCTTAAAAATAAAACTTAATGTACAAAACACCATATAACTTGTGTATCTTCAGAAAGTAAAGCTTCCACTGTTAAAAACTTTATGTAAGGTTAATTTCTGACATATCAAATTGAAAACGCGTTATTGCGCAACCATACAGAATTGGAGTTATTAAAATAATTTGATCAATTTAAAATGAAAATATAGTAACTTAGTTAATTCACAAACAAACCTAGCTATTAAATCGACGTAACAAGTAGATTTATGCCCTGAAAAATAACACATATTTTACCATTTAAAATCCCGCGCATGCTCATTACAATTGATAACTTATTGTCATGTAACGCTGCGTATTTCAATTAATTGCCTCATGTTCAGCGTGATTTAGATTTACAAGATGTTCATCAAAAACAACGTTCTCCCCATTAAAAAATAGAATCGGCAATTCATAAAAGGAGTAATAAATAGCTAAAAATAAACAAAGTCCACCTGTTGAAGCATGAATGAAACTTTTCTTATTTTCCATGATTCTGAAAATTTACACACAAAAAGTATGTATTTAATATTCATACATTCACTGATATTTTGAATTTTATTTTTAACCAAACATAAAAATTAGATTGACATCCCAACGAATAAATCAAAAAGACAAGAAATTGAGGTTTGTACCTCACTAACCTGTCCTGGTACGAACATGGACCAAAGTTGGAATGAAAATATCCCAGGTTCAATTTTAGAATATCCGCAAACATATGGTTCACCCCTGGAATACACTAACCAAATCCTAAATGACTTCATTCCTGACGATGCATCAAATCCTTGTGTGTGTGATATGAACAGCTTTACATGTCAATGTTTACCTCACCAGGCTATAGCTTGCAATTGTTTTCCAGATAAAATTTCAGTTTGCACATGTGTAGATAACAAATTTGGTCAATTTGATAAAATTCTAACTCGTTATATACCATATGACACAACACCCAAATTCCCACAATACGTTGGCTACTTTCCTTTGGTTCCTTATGAAGTGCCTGTTCAGTTTCCACAAGCTGAAGTTCCAGTGTTTCAGCCCGTTTCAGCAGTTCCTATTCCACAAATATTAAGAACGATTCCGGAACCGCCTGTTTATATACAACCAAGGCCCGAAATTTCTTCTGGGCCATTTCCTGCATATCGAGCACCTAAAATAGTTATGAATCAAATGAGCCAAATCTCGCCTATCCCTAAACTAGAACAAGAGGCGGATATACCGCCTTTGAGTTGTCCATGTTCAATAAAAGTTTGCGCGTGCCCAGAAAAATACGTGGGAAAATGTACATGTAACAACCAAGGTCAAATGCTTACGTGCCACTGCGTAAAAGACCTATTAATAACTCAAAAGTCATCAAAACCGGACATGGTAGAATCTGATGATAATACTGTTCAAAACATTCCTAAAATGATGCCAATAAATTATTATATCCCAGCTCTAATGTCTGGACAAGCTCAATGTAATAATTTCAACTGTTCTTAGATCCTAATCGCCAACCGAATAATTTAGTTTTTCGAATTGTAAAGTCAAAAAATAGACATCGTTTCGCGAACGAGTTGATACATCAAAATGCAGTTGACTCTAGACTTCCAACCATAGTGGTGAAAAAAAGAAAAAGAAGAAAATATTTTCGCGTCTAACTAATTTTATATTTCCTTTGACGAATATGTATGTATAAAGCTAAATTATCATCTTTTTATTTTTTGAAATCTTTCACAATTTTTTATGAATCCTTTCTTCACTCCGATTAATTAAGTCTTTGGAACAACTATTATAATTAACTTATAGAAAATAGAATCCATGTAAATCCATTAAAATATGTGCCTTGAATCAAATTTTAAATGTATCTTTTATTTTAATATAACCTAATTGTAGTTTAATTATTTTTATCTCCGGCTTTGTCGAAATGAAAATATAAAGAATACTTTACTTTTGAAAACTTACTCAGTTTTTCACTCAACGTATAACATTACGATGAATCCACCGAAGATTTATCAAGAAACCATGTTATGTCAAAAGACCACTCTTTCGGCTTTAAGCATATCAAAAATTATGAGAAAAAAAATTCGTTAAACGAAGACAAACGAAGGAAATTGATGAAACATTTATGTAGAGTTAATAAATATGATGATTACATAGTTTATAAAATGGTGGTATGCAAAATAGAATCCTGTTTTTAAAAAGGATAAAATTTGGAAAAACAATAATTTTTTTTAAGATGGAATAAATACCATTATCAACAAAGATTTAGTTTTCATTTTTATACAATCCAAACTATTAACGAAATTTGAAATTAAATACCGAAAAACTGGTTATTTCGAGATAGAACCACAACAAATACATGCGAACAGAGTGAGTTGCAATAATATCAAGACTTTACAGAAGGATAACGTTCCCATGAGTATTTTACATATATTTAAAAAGGTGCAAAATTATGAGTTTTATTGATACACATGGTAAAATGTTAAGTTCTTTGAGTTTTACATAAGCCAAATAGGTTTTTCTTTCAGATTTTGACAAAAAAAGAATTTTTTATTCTTAAATAACCTGTTTTACTTATGTAAATAATTCATCTGCAAAGGAAATAGGAAAAGTCAGAGAATGCGCAGGTCAAGAATTTACAAAGTTAAGAACGGTTTTGGCGGAATTACCATGCGAAGAAGCCATCTGCACCAAATAGACAATCATAAAACGCCTCGTTTAAGCAAGTAAATTCAAGCTAACTCTAGACAATTTTTAATTGGTTTCATTCAGGATGATATGAAATGTACAAAGTTTTAAAATTACAACTAACTTCCATTGTTATCACGCAGTTATAGTTGATTGATATACCGCCTCCTCGGATTGTTCTTGTTTTTGTTGCTTTTCGAGATAGATAGTTTGGAGTGAAAATGTGACGTTTCCCAAGACGCATAAAAATGCCGAAATGCAAATCATATAGGTTACCTGAGTTAAAACAAAAGAATACGTTTTTTTTCTTGCTGCTGGAGTATGTGATTGACATGATTTCCGCAGTTGTTAGAAGTAAATTTCCACTCGCGGCTCCGAGATTTTGGAGCATAAACGGCAAAACGATATAAAAAATAATCGAGAGAAACACATATAAAGCCATCCACAGATCTGAAAAAATTAAAAATAGTCACTTGAATGAAGATCAAATGTTAAATGATTGGGCCAAACGAATTCAAAGATAATCCTGTTTAGTAAGAGTGTCTAACCCTTGAAAAAGAGTGAGAGGGACAGCGAACATTCCGAAGAAAGCAAGCCATTCCCACGTAGAAGAGTCCTCAAGAAAGCGTTCCGAGAGCACCGTCGCTAGCGAATAGAGTAAAACCCCTGTCAAGCATAGACCTTCGCCGAGAAATGCACGCTTTCCTGAATAAGCGTCAACGCTCACCTGGATTTTCATGCGAATTCCCATGACCCATATCAGAAATTATCAAGAGTACGACTCCGGCAATGGTTATAACCGCCCCAAGATAATGATATTTTCTATATCGTTTCTTCAGAAGGCAAAACGACAATGCTAGAATGAACACGATCGCTGAATCTTCAAGAAACTTTGATTATACAACAATCAATACTGGAAGAATTGTGTAATTTCCATAATAATACGACGTGACAATCAAAAACGTGCCCTCAAACTCACACGCGGACACAATCAAGTATTTCCACCAACTCTTCTGGAGCAGAGGAACCAAGGTCTTCTTTTTACACAAAATCGGGAGAAAAATCACTGCTAGGGTGAAATAGATTATGGTTCCAAGGAAGCATACTATACTGGGGTAAGTTGCAGTATCGGACACGTCCAATGTAACTCCCACCAAGAACCAGCTCACCGAGGCCAGTTGGGATAAACAAGAAAACTGAAAGTTTTTGTTTTTAATGATGCTGCGTAGAAGCCTCCCAACGTTGCAAATAACACGCTTTAAATCAATTGCTTTCATGAGTTTTCTTTTTTGGTTGTCAATATAATTCAGGACGAGAGGGTCACTGGGAAAACATAGGAATCCAGATTAAAACAGGATTTAATGAACAATTATTCGTCAACCTTCAAACAAAATCTGTTTTTCCCGTAAACTCCTATAAATTAAAATAAAAAGAGAATTGAGATTATTTTTTATCCTATGTATATATAGAGCTGATGCGCCAAAAATAAACATTCTACGAATATCAAAGCAAAAAAACAAAATTTATCAGAATGCTGGGTTAGGCAAAAGCTCTAAGTTATAAGGTATCGTGTGTAAACGATCATGAGTTTGAATGTGATTCTAAAGATCCATTGCCCATGCGTCGTAATTAAACGTAAAATACAGAAGTTAATATAATACTTAATATTAGCGAGTTGTGTAACTAAACCCCTGACGAAATTTTTGAATTATTGATTTAAAATTGATCATGAATAGCTAGGTTTCGTGTGCTGCACCATCACAAGGCTGAAATAAAATAATTACATTTATTGTTGGCGTGCGCATTAACATTTTTAATTATTCAACAGATATTTGTTCCCTCATGTTATTTTAATATTTCAAATTCTTTAAATATATTAAGTCAGAAATAGCCAGATAATAACTACGGTGAAGATGTTCAAAAAGATAAACCAGCAAATATCATTGATCTGTGGAATAGAAATTCATAATACCTACATAACTATGGTACGTAACCACAAAGGAACCGCCGTTGTTGTGTTGATAATATTAATTTATTGTAATAAACAATAAAATAAAGAGTAACTCCTTTCAAGTGCTTAGCTTTTAATAACTTTCCATTGTTAGATTATTATCATTGCAGCTTCATTTATAGGTTTATATATTATCCGTCAAAAAATTAACCTTTAAATTTCAGTTGGTTGCATGATGAAAATTTATCAAGAAAATATCTTTCGTCTTCAATGTAACTTTCTCATAAAAGATAATGATAAAATTGAGTTTAATATTAGAACTTGAAATTTAATGAAGAAGTGATAACGAATTCTGAGTTAAAATATGATCATCAAAATAAGTAAACTTTTGAAAATCGTCGATATTAAGATTTATAAAAAAACTAGAAAACAATGAAGCTTTTATTCTCGTAAAGTTATAGTTATTTTAAAATAACTTGAGCGAATTAACTTAAAATAAGCTTGAAGTTGAAAGTTGATTCTGAATCATCCTCTTGATATTTCGCGAATCTTCGGTAACACTGATAGTATTTTGACTATTTGGCGGTAAAATATATAGATATGTGGATGTATTCAGTTGTGCTATTTTAGCTACATTTATATTTATCAATCTGAATTTAATAACAGATTTTAAATTAGATACACTTTCATTTACTAACTCGATTTTAGTATTTTTAAACTTTAAAAATTTACATATTGTTCGGCTTTAGAATTTGAGGAAAAAATGTTTTCCTGAAAATGGATAAAATTATATATTGTATTGTTCAATTGTTTATCAACCTGATATCAATATTATACGCTAAAAATATCTCATAATGGTGGATTAATTAAATGGGCAGAACGCCAGATAGTAAACAAGAATGGATAAGAAAAAGAGATTTTTATAAAAATCCTAAACTTAACTGTCGATACCTTTCTTAAAAATTAAGCTAGAACTAATCTAACAAGGTGTTTAGGAAATACTGCGCGTGCCAGTTAAAAAGATGGAAGATTTAATGCGATCGACGAAAAATTAATGGTTACTGAATTTTACGAAATAATGTCAATAAAGTTATCCAGAATTTCTTATTAAATGATTTTTATAAAGTTTTATTATTTTAAACGAGCTCAGAGATCTGTCGTCGACGGGGTAGGCAAATAAACCCCAAAATAAGTTTAAGCAATAAAAGAAAAAAACGGAAACTTCTCTAAGTTCTAACTGAAAAAGAAGCGCCTAAAGTATCATAGAACATTCAAATACATAAAAGCGCAAACGAGTTTTCGCGCGCTTTTGATTTCTCTCTGAGAATACATAGGAAAAATGGTTTATAATTTCAAAGTTTGGTGTTATTAAAGTTTTTTTAAAATTAAGAATAAATTTGAAATTTATACAAATTTTTTGGAGTAAATTATACCAAAGATCAAATAAAAAACGACATAAACATGAAATTAGATCTTTTAACTGACAAAATTTGAGTTTTCACTCATGGTCTCTGAATTAGGAGCTTTTTAAATTTGAGTAAAAAAAGTTTTTATTGATTTTATTAACTCTGTACCATCATGAAATTTCAAAACGTATTGATGAAAGAATTTTCTACTATAATAAAATTTAAACGAGCTGGTTTTTTTATTTGATAGGACATCCTTATATATACGGATTTATAATGGTTTCGCTTGTTTATTTTGCAAAATTTTGATCTTCAAGCTTATGAGATAAGTCTGTGGTAAGATTTGCAATCGTATTCTGAATATATGAACCATTAATATGGCGTACTTTCCAACCTTTGTACGCCATTAAGATATAACTGTAGTTAATGGAACTTAAAGATTTTTTATTGGAATTCATAAAAATTAGTATTGACCCATTTTGACTTTTATGCCTGACAGAAATCGTCGAATCATCTAAAATATATATGACCCATCGCCGTCAGATGTAGTTTGAGGATTATAAATTTTATAAAAATATCCGCGAAGCTTTACTCGAAGTTATCAACAAGAACATCCCTTCGACACAAGAAACTAAATTTTCTGATATTAAATTTTCTCTTCATGTATTTAAACGTTAAACTATTGTTGATAAACTTTGGAATTAAATGTCTTATTATTTTTGATGAAAGTTGCCATCTTATAAAAAGGTAATTCAATTTTCGCTGAAATTCGTTAAAAAGTTGATTTTTTGATCGTATCATAAAAATCAAAACTATCTTCGAACTTAACAAAATTAAACTCTTAAAATTGGTCTTTATTCCTGAGTAAATAATCGCTTAGTGAACTCCATGTGACACATTACAACCTCAAGTACTGTTTGACAAAAAAGCAAACACCTAACTAGTCTCCAAACTAAAGGGAACATAAAATTTAAAAATACAATTCGAATAATCTTATCCTAAATTAAATTGATTTTGGATGATTTTTGCAGCCTTTTGGTCAGCTTAAAGCTGATAAAATGATCAAATTCTGGGAGTGATCTAATCCATACTTTCCTGCTTCGTGAGCATGAGCATAATGGTTGATGTGAATAATTTTAACGCGTAGAAAAAGAAGCGTTAAGATAGATTTAAACGAACTAATAGCGGGTAAATATTCCTCTTAGGCTTCATTTAAACAAAAAATGAATAAGGATATTAGCCAAAGGTATAAAGGCATGTAGTTCATTGCTCTGCTTCAGATTTCGCTTGCGTAATAGATTACTTTTTTCAATCTTAAATAACCATTTGCAGAGCTTAATACATTTAGTATTATCAGGCGGGTTTAATGTTCAGTTTTAACTTTTTATACTTTTAATTAATGTAAAACGTATAAATCCGTTACCGAATTAAACAATCTAATTTGAAGAAAACTTTCATCGGAATAACGTACAACCATAGCGTATAACTTTGTCTAAGTGTATATTTGAAATGGAAAAATCAAAAAGGTTAATGTGATAAGTATTGAAAATTTTTAATGACATCGTTCGATACTTTTAGCTTATAATAGCGATAATTAATCAATAAAGGTACTTATTCTTATCCCGAGCGAGTCCGATTGTCACAGAGAATGAAAATATTGGAAATTCATGAAAATATCCACGTGAACAGGAAATCCCAATAATTATTATCGTACTGCTGATCGTTTTTCATTAAAGATCAGTTGATGAAGAACTTGTTGCACCTCGAACAACGATTGTAATGGCCAAAATGATGACCATTAACTTTAATTAATAATTGACTGTGCAATTAAACACAATTTCTTGCAATGACATAAAATAAAAATGATACAATTTTCATCTTCAATATCTTTTCCGTGAATTTCTATGGCTATTTTCTGCTTTTAAGTTATGTAAATACTTTTTGGTTCTCAGCATAATGGTATCATGAGTGTCGAAAGTTTTAATAATTTTACAACTGGTGGGTGGCGCGGATGAATTATTTTAGCTAGTCACGACATTTTAGATTTTGCTCACTTATCTATTCATGGAATGAGGTAAAAAAATTAAATTTATAATCATCAACATATCAAGGTAGACTAATTTAGAAAACAGTTTAAGTGATTTAAAAAACTGAATTCTATACTTATTAACATAAATTTAAACTCGACGAACATAAACACTTCATATATGGGGTAGAGTGAAAATTACTTTTTTGCGATTTGAAACGATGAAAATTCCCAAAATGTGCTTCAAATAATTTGTTACTCTGAATATCATTCTAATTGTGAAACCAAAAATTCATGATTGGCAGTTGTAATTTAGAGATCCAGCACAACTTTAAAATATATTCAGATCAAAACATTGCTAACCACGTTATAGACAATAGTTATATCTCATAGACTTCTACCACAACCTCTATTTTCGTTTCATAATACTTGAAAGTAATGAATTTCAATTCATAGTTGAGAAGTTAAAAAACGCTGAAACAGAAAACAGTACAAGAACATGTTTCTCTCGAGTTAACGAATATAGACGAGAGGTAATAACAAAAGAATCAATCTCAAAAATGCAAGAAGTTTAAACTATTATTTATTTGTATAATTCGACAAGCAAGCGTTATTAAATGATTCAGAACTAGTGTCAATTTCTCCTAAGTTAAATTATGTCACCGGCGTTTTTCAAAACCCTACACGTGTCTATTCAATTTTTGGATTTAATTATGTGCTTAAAACATTAAATTTATTTTATTTAGAGAAAATATTCTGAAAAAGTTCTAAATTTTAACTCAACCCTTTTACTATGCTAACAGCCGCGAGCTACTTGAGGTCGATAGATTTACTTGTTTTTAATGGAGAGAAGAAATATAAAATCATTTTTATATTTTCTTATAAAAATATCAACAATCAGATTTTTAGACACAACTAAATGTGTTCAAATATTTTCACTACACCGTTCTCTAGAGCAGCTAGTATTAAACTATATGTCAATTATTATCTCATAAATTATGTACGAAAATGAAAAATGTTAACTTTTTGTATGTTTTTCTTCTAAATTTACTTTGACGATCCAGATTTGGATTATTCAGTGTTGTTATATAGTTATAAGGCGAGCAGAAGTTTAATTTTTACATTTACCAAATATTTGGCATCGTAAAGTAATGCCATTAAAAACTTTTTTTTAGCTTGAGTTAAAATTAATTTAAAATATAAACTGAAAAAAGGGATAATTAAAGTCCCTCAAAGATAGTTATTCAAATCATGCGCATTCAAGGATTGTAGATCAACTTTCACAATAGATTATGAATAAATCATTCTAATACCACGTGGATCAAAAAATTAAACCGGAGAGATAAAATTTAACATCACAAATTATTTCCAAAATGATATTGTTATTAAAATTAAGATGTAATAAAATAGTGCATTTCATGATTTCATTTTAAAATATAAGTTTGAGAAAATAACTTGGTCACGTTTTTTCGGTAAATTAGATGAGAAATGGTTTTTATCTGTGATTTTCATTTTAAAGATGGGTTATTTTGAAATAAAAGGTGTTTTGAAGTGAAAGATAAACTATTTACTTAGGTTAAAGGATATAATCTCAATAAAATTTAATTGAAAAATTGTCTCATTCTTATTATGGCAGCCGCCTTTGAACGCGCATGAATAAAAAAACTGAAAATCATGATTAGTCTAACGCTCATAAAAAGTATTAAACTGCGTTTAACTTTAATCTGATCAACCCAAAATAAAACTATAACCTCATGTGTAACATGAGAACGGCTATGATTTCCTATTTTTGTCATCATACGAACCCATTCTAGACTGCCATCAAGTCATATCCTTAAAATTTGTTTTTCATCACTTAATTTCGCCCACCTTCCTACGGTCTTCTGGTTTAATATTTGCACGTTTGGTAGGTAGAGAACTGAAGATGATGATCTACAGTTTGATTCTTAAAATAAAAACAAACTATTTATATAATCTCCTCGAAATGCTTAAACTCTGTGTAAAGCTGAACATTAAGGTAAGATAAGGTTGCAGTTCAAGGTTTAGGAGCTTATAGGATGAAAAACTACGTCTTGAGATAATGGCCCAAAAAATCAACAGTCTGTAAAATCATTAATTTCTTGGCTTTAAAAATGCTTTCGTTGATATTCATATGGATTCTTTCCCTCCGATCATCTTATTGAATTGATTAAATCTGAATACAAACTTCTTGTAGGTTGTGCCACGATCAAAGGTTCAATCAAAATTTCACAGGGGCCATCCGGGAAGTGTTCCAATGAAGGCCCGAGTTTTAATAGTGAAAAATGAACGTTTTTAATGCCGATTACCGAATCATGCACATTAGAACTACTCCTTAGCATAGCAGAAATAATAGTGTTGTAGAGAGGCAGACACGTACTTCTAACTGGAAGTATGCTGCTGAAGGGCAAATATTTGAAGATAAAGAGGTATGCCTTTCAAGAGTATAGTCCTTGCCAAGAAATACCGTACATAGCAACAATAGATAAACCCCTGTCGAACTAATTTTTGGTCGTAAATTAAGGATCGGTTTTGATAACTTGACACTCGACATAGAAAGGAAAACTCATGAATTAATGTAAAGTCAAAAGTTATACCATGAAAGGAGTACTAGAATTAACGGTTTCGAGCCCGAAGATCCTGTTCGGGTTTACTGCAAGAAAGAAACCTTATATAACCCAAGAATCGTCGTAGATAAAACTGGAGCACTATCATATCGTGTTCTGGAGGATCAAATTTGAATGCGTAAACATGTTGATCATCTGAAATTGAGAGAAGAAAATTAAAATAAAGATCAAACAGTAAAAAATACAAATTCAAAAATTCTAGAAAATGACTCTTGCGAGATTTCTTAAACCGATTATAAGAATGAAAACGAATTGGAGAGTAACAGGCCTGTACTAAGAAGATCACCTCGGTTGGAAGGCCAAGCAACCATTAAACCCCTACCCTCGACGAAGGCTGAAAATACGGGTGGAGAAATTTTGTTGGCTTACAATTAGTATAAGTTAAATTGTCTCGCCAAAAGACGTGCGGTGTGCTAATAGAAAAACTTACAGGTTTTTGTTCAAGTCCTTTAAGGTAATGTTGTTGATAATTTGTTCAAGTTTGTAAGTGTGCGACATGCGAATTTGAGAATATCAACAAAAAAATGATTGAGCACTTCAAATATGAAATTCAAGAATTTTTGAGCCTTGTGCTTGCTTCTCTTATATAGGTGGAAATAGTGTGAATTCGTGTATCTCATCACTTTTAGGCATTTTTCAATTTGACAAAATTTCGTTTCGACTACAATACTATTCACATTGGAGCTCATCTGTAATTTTATCGAAATTAAATTTCCACTTATAAGGAAAAACTTTGATCGAAAAAACAACAAGAATTTTCGCCACTGTGAGTGGTTTAGAAACAGGTAAAAATTTTTAAATGGATAAAAATAACCCTTTACCACATTTTCAAAATGCCGAAACAAGATAGAATTGTTGAACGCGCAAGTGTGGTATTTGTCAAAAATGATAAATGACAAAAACTAATCATTCAAGCAGTATTTACTGTGCATTCGACCAAATAAAAAGCACGTATGTTGGAAAAAACAGAAAATATCTAACCTCAAGTCTTGTCAGCGTTCTAGATTCATAAAATATCTGGAATGTAACAAATACCTGAGTTTGTATTTGTGCTGTCTTTTAAAAATTGGCAAATTAAAATTTTCAATCAATTATTTTGGCCTTTATGATCAGGATAAATTCATAGAGAACTCGACAATTTTCGTGTTTAATTAAGCCGACCCAGAACATTTTATATTTCGGATATAATATAAAGGTTCAAAAGTGATTTTTCGACAGCGGCTAAAATTATTCTTTTAATATGGCGCGGTAAAAGAGAGGCCAGAAAAATTTCGTCAACAATCGAGATCAAATATCTGAGGGCTGATTGAACAGAAAATAAGCGTGCGAAATATTTATAAAGCAGAAAGACTGAATGTTGAGAAGTAAGAGGAAATAAATTCATGTTTTGTTTGATAAATAAAAAACATAAAATATTTACATTTATTAATTTATATGTTGAGAAAAAAAGTTAAATTTTGGTATTATTGAAAAACGAGCATAAAATTATCATAGATTTCCTCGAAAATTCCTAAATTTCTTTGATTTCGATAATATTTCATTGAATTATGGTTTAAGGCTCGTATTTTCTATGCTCGAAAACAATTGCAAATGATCATCCTTTAATGCCAGCGTGTATTTGTAAAGAAGGTAATTCATCTTTGAAAAAGAGTTTTACCAAACAATGACCAGCGAAATGCTAATCGTAGCAAATAATTCCCACGATGATATTTGTCCTGTATGAAACTTCATAGAATTCTGTTATTATTTTTAAACAGATCATTGATGCCTAGTTTCATAACTGATTTTTGAAGGTTAAGCTGAAGCTTCTTGAGTGAATAATAAAATAAGAAGATTTTATAAAGAGATTTCCGTATCTTACATCCTGTTTTTTTACATAATCTAAATATATTTTTTAAATGATCAAAAAATGTGGTTTTTATTTCTCTTTCATTCGTACATAAATAGTTGCAGTCATATTCATTATAATTAATCAAAACCTGCGATCTTTCCCGATCATTTTGAATGGCTGATTTGAATTTGTTCAGGTTCTCACAGATTTTGGGGGATCGAGACGCAACTGAAAATTTTTGCACTGAACATGGCCTTTTCCCAACATCGGTGTAATGCCGATTTTGTAGATAAACTCAATGTTTAATTTGGGAAAAATATGAAATTTGTGAATCCACATTCATTGCTTCTCCGCTGCGATGGAGGTGCATTAACACAAGATGCACAAAGTTCAAACTCTCCATGAGTGGTAGGCAAGATACCTTTATTCGAAGATAGTCAACGCCAATCGAAAACAGTTCTAAAATCTTTCGGATATAAATATTTATAATTATCTAATGTTTTACATGAAACTATTCGTGTACTGACACAATGATCGAGGCCTTTATTGATTCCGAATGTACCAACTCTGAATCAGTCTTCGATTGTTACACTGTCTGCATGGAACTATGTTGGGATATAGCTATATTGAAATTGAAACCCATCGAGGGTCCAGTTTTAACGGTTTAATTTGACGAGGTTAGATTCAGCAAGCGAAAATATGACCGTGGAAGGATCACTGATGGCGATTGGATTTTTTGGTGGTATTTTCCGTGAAACGAGCGAGTATTTCCTGATACAGGTTCCATCTCTTAATGCACTACAACACCAATGATCGTAGGGTATATTGAGCCTGGAAGGACAGTCATGACAGATTATTGGAGGTATTATAGTTCTTTGTAGTTTCATGAGTTCAACCATCAAACAGTTAAGCATAGCCTCAACTTCGTGGATCCTCAAAGTGGTGCTCACACGCAAACAATAGAATCAACCTAGGGCAGATCAAGCGGCAATTTCCTGACACTCGTACATTAAATGAAATGCCTAATCTATACTTTGGAAAATATTAAAAAAACAGTTTATCGAAAAGGAGTGAGTCAATTCGAATACTATTTAAAATTTCTATCAAATTAGGTGTTCGTTTTGATGATTTTGAGAATAATCATTTGAATTTGTAAACTTCACGTTGTATTTTTAACATTTGTTTATTTATTTATATCTTATGGAGCTATTTCTTGTCTGACAGTGATAAAGATACATCGCAATGTTTTACATGATGATTTGTATTAGGATTACCAAGATAGATGGACCAACATTTAATTTCCAACAACCACCCGAACTCGCGTTAAAACGATATGTAAAATAATATATGTTATAAAAATGAGTTTTTCATCAAAATAAACGTTTTCGCTAAAAATTTAATTTTGTAAGCTCTTTAGAAAACATACGAATAATAGAAATAAAAGCCGCACTTTTGTTATCATCTTAACTTATTAACTCGGAATATGTAAAATAACAGGTTGGAGGGTATGGAAATCTTCCCAGATTTTAAAACTAAAGTGTTTGCTGAACTTCACCACAATCAGAAAGGCGTCGCTGGAAACGGAGTTTTTAATATAGGATATTGTGTAACGCAAGCGCGCAAATTGTTGATTTTATCATTAACTATTATTGACGCATAAGATGGTTTTGGTTCAGATCTTAGATATGATGAACAAACTTTTGTCCGGATAAATATTTCAATTTTTTGCTTTTTCAACAGCAAGTTAAATCCATAAAAATGTTAAAAATGATTTGAGGTTTGATTAACTTTGATTGTCAACGAGATGACTGTTATGAAGTATACTTTTCGAATATGAGTATTGTTCTTCGCTGTAGCTTAATATTAAGACCTCGAAGAAATCTAAAATATGTACAGAAGCTTATTTCTTGATAATCGAATTCTTGTAAATAGTCTAAAGGGAAGGGAGTTATTTTAAAGAAAAATTAAAATCACTTTTGACTCAAAAACCCTTAGCTTGTATATGCCATTCGAGAGATATCGAACATCTCTGTGGTTGGGAAATCACGATATTTGGATCAAAATTTCTCATAAAAATTATAAATTTTAGATTTTAAAATCAAGGATGGCAAATAAAGTTAATTGCTGGCACCTCTGGTCAAATGGCACGTGATATATTTGAACGTTTCTAATTATGTACCTTTTTGTGAATAATGATATTTTTGATTATGTTGAATTTGAAAAAGCCTCTTATAGCCATGAATTTCACCATTTCTTCGTTTTTTATATCTTTACCGTTGTTAATATTTGCGCATGTTAACTTATTCTCTTTTATTTTGTTCGGTATACGCATTTTCTCAATGGCTTGGAAGATATTTTCAACTGTTTATATTCTCTGGATCCTCTATTTAAAGTAATTCTTCAGTCACATCAAATTCAACATTTGACCCCCGAGTAAACAACAAACAACGAGCACAAGCATATCGTATGGTAACTCGTCAAAAGGCAAAAAAATAGCAGAAATTATTGTCTTTTTACTTAGATTAGAATTCTTGCTGCAACTAATTTGATGAATTATTCAAAAAAATGTTATCGTTCAAAATCTGGAATTTTTAAAGATAGTCATTTCCCCTTTTCTCCTTTTTTCATCTTTAACTTGTAAATAAAAGTTAAAACTTTCCCAATAGGTAACTGACTTTCTCTTGTATGCCAATAACGAGATAATCATGAACTGATTTACGTTCCAGCATCAATAACACCTTATTTTCGTCTTAAATCGGTAAAGATAAAAAATTCAGTTTTTTAAAATTGTAATATTTATATCATTGGTTTTCTAATGGCAGTGAATATCTTCTTGAAAGTTTAATTCTGTAAATTACAGCAATAGCGTCATTGAAAAACAAAGATAACACTTCGTCACTTAATTAAGTTACAAAATAATAAAAACGATATTCTGATTTATAGACACGGCGTGGCGTCAAAATGTCTCTTCGTTCTGATTTTAATATCGGTTCATGTGGGAATAAAATAAAATATCGACGAAAAATACTTGACAGAGGTGCATACAAAATGGAGTATGCTGACGCTAACGCGCAAACTCTATGATTTTCGCGAGGGACCTGCGGTCACTTATTATTGAAGAAAGGACAGAGCACTGGTGTTGCTCATCACTTTTCTCACTTTCCAAGTTGCAGCAAATCATTTGAAAACGGGAAAATCATGGTTTTGCTGGCTGTAGTTTGCAATCCCGTGGGTCTAACACGAAATTAAAGTTACGCTGAACGCCTTGACATAAAACTCAGAATTTTAAAATCAAATAGCATCTTTATTGAGGAGATCGTTATATACTTAACGAACTCCCAATCTGTTGAGTTACTTAGAATGTTGTTTGAATGTGATAAAATATAAGGGTTTCATTTTAGTAGATTGCCACCATGAAATCTAGTTAAATAAAGATTAAGTAAATTGGAGTTTATAAAAACTTACAATATTCCGATTTTTATTTTTTGAAACCTTTGACAACTCCTCAAATTAACAAGTGTATGATTTGACGAGCTCTCGTAGGAAAAATCAACTAAGATGGTGGAAAAGGCGGCGATTTGCGAAGATAGCCATTTTGATTTTTAAAAAATGAAAAAGTTCATAAAAATATTGAAAATGTGAAAATAATTACGCTGTCACCACTGGGTCGACCTTGGAAGTTTTGCTTTCCTTTGAAAAAATAGTTTGTAAAGAAAAAATTACATTTCCGAGTATGGCAATAAGCATTGACAAGATTGTCATCGAGGTCAACTAAAATTAGAAAAAAAAAACACGTTTTTTTTCGTTCGATTAATGTATGCAATGGCCATTAGGTCACAAGTAGTAATTAAAAGATTGACACTGGCGGCTCCAAGCTTGTCCAGAATAAATGGAAGTATGACATAAAATATCACCGAGCATAAAATATAAAGCGAAAACCACGAGACTGATTATTATATGAGAATATCCTACCAGTTTCGACATTGAATATTATCTGATTCGGCTTGAATATCTCTATTATGACCCTTTAATATTAAAAAGCGAAAACCCCTGAAGTAGAGCAATAGGTAGCGAAAAGATGGAGAGTAGTCCGAGCCACTCATACACGGTCGATGTCATGAGAAAACGCTCTGAAAGCACATTTGAGAAGGAATAAAATGCGCATCCGGCTAGACACATAACTTCGCCGAGGAATTCATGTCTACCTGATCAAGGAAAATTTCCTACCTTTTGATATTTTCGAAGAATCTCCCCAAGTATAGTAAACAACTAGCATGATAACGCCGGAAACTGTCGTGAGCGCTCCGAAATAGTGGAAAATCTTGAACCGTTTCTTTAAAATACAGCAGGAGAACATCAAAACAAACACAATACACGTGCAGTCGAGGAACTTTATAAAATCACATCAAACCTGAATAATTGTATACGTTGTGTATGAGTAGGATATAACCACCAGAAATGTACCTTCGAATTCACAGCCAGATATTAACAAGTATTTCCACCATTTTTCCCTCAGTGATTTGAGCAAATTGCCAGTTTTATTTAAAATCGGAATAAAAATTAACGCCAAAATAAAATAGATGATAGCTCCTAGAAAACATGGGATTGCCCAGAAATTCGACGTTTTTGATTGATCGAGTGAAATTCCAATTGTGAACAGACTAAGGGAGGCAACTTGCGATAAACATGAATATAAGAAAATTTGACTTTTTATGATGCTTTTCAATCGATTTTTCAGCTCTATGAAATTTCGCATTTTCTCGGAAAGTCTCCTGTACATGTTTTGATATTAATTTTATAATTATTCAATTCTTATTGCGCTCGTACATATATTCAAAACAACCACCGAATACATGAAAATTGAGTCATAAATGGAGGATAATGCACATAAAAATACAGTGATCTTTTCTACGATGGCGTGGTTCACCGTTTATACAATAAGAGACTAGAAATACAAAGAAACAACATTAACAGAATAAACGGGATTAAAATCAAAAACAAGATGAGATAACCAGAAAAATATAGCATTGCGTACTCCCTGAAATTAAATTTATCTGAAAAATAAAGGAAAGAAAAATATAAGCGGGCAACAAAAATTAAAATGAAGTGTTAACTATTTGTTTCTTGTATTTTGTAAATGGATTAACCATCGGTAATAAAATGCGCCCGCATCATGGCGTACCTGACAATTAAAATAAAAATATATTTCACAAGATTTACAATTTGTAAATTTACAAATGCCAAAATCTTTCAGTTAATATTTCCTCAACATGAATAATTTTTATGAGTCCAAAACTATGTTGGCACCTATTGTGAATCTATGTAAATATAAATCTGAAAATTTATGCTATAAAATTCTTTAATCATTAATGTTCTTAAAAATAAAATCTATGTAGTAGTGACGTTAAACTTTTATACTCAACCTCAAGATGACGACAAGATTATTCACTCTCCCAAGAGTTTAATTAAATAAGCTTTTAAAAGTGCGTACAACATGTATCGGGTAAATTATAAAGAAGCTTTTGAGCTATTTAAATTCTTTTTAAAAATCGGAAAATTTTATATTCGCCTCTTCCTATTTACAGGAGTGAAAAATCGCCATTAAAGACGACGATTTAAATATATCTAACTTTATAACTTCGCATGTTATCATATCCACGTGCCAAACATCCAATTTTAATAATAGGTTTGACCTTCATGAGAAGGAAAATTTTTTATTAATCTTCAGAGGATGGAGTAATGCTTGCGATTAGAATAGGAACCTGGGTTTGATCAAATTTTATTTTATTGAAATTTCACCAATTTTCCTCTGGTTGGATTATTTGTTTGGCTTTACGGCGCGTAATGTTAGACCCTGCCCTTAATCAGATCGAAACATTAAAGTAACAGTTTATACAACAATTTTCTAAGTATTTTTGATACTATTCGAAATAAGTGCAAAACTTCGCACTTTATATTCTGAATTCATGTTAAAATTATTTAAAACTCGCGCAAGCGCTATATGCCGCATTGTTTGTGTATCTTTTTCAATCCTAAGATTAGCTTAGAAACATCTTAAACAGTTAGCATCCATTGACAATTACCTTTTTAACTGTTATAATTTCGAAAATTATAAGTATTTCAGCTTAAAGCTAAATTATAAAAAATACCTTAAAATGGCATAATTTGTTTTTATTGTTGCTGACAAATTATATTCATATTAGGGATATATTAATGATGGTAACGCATGAAGGTTCTGTAATATTCAGGTCTGATACTTTATGAAACAAAACGCAAAATATTTTCATGTTTAAAAATATCTCTTTTAATTTTATTCAAAGTTAACCGTTTTGATGAATATCTATTTTCCGTTCCATAATCTTAAACAAGTTAAATAAACTTTCTCTTTCTTTATTCTCAGACAAAAATTAAATTCAAGGACGTTTTTAACTTCTTAATATTTCTAGATATTATGATATTGGTTAAGCTTAAATGCCAATTTCACAGAAAAGGAAATATGCGAACGAAAATATCAAATATTTCTTTAAATTTTTAATAAGTTTAGGAGTGAGAATTCAAGACTAGAAATAAATTTAATGGCTCCTTTCTTATGGATTCTTTGACATTGTGGTCAATATGATAAATATTCTTGACAAAAGTAATCTTGAAAATTAGAAATAATTGTTGCTAAAAATTTTTGTTTCATTATTGTTCTATTTATCAGAATACATAATTTAAAAATACTTATGGCTTAATTGTTGAAGTACGCGGCGGAGCATCGCCACAAAAGTATTTTTTTAAGGATAAATTAAGGAAATTGTCAAAAAATGAAATTTCTCAATTTTTTTCTTATTGACTTATGAATGACATTTTATGGTTTCACATTTTTGAAGTGTCTCAATATTGCTGAAATACCGATAACATGCGATTTGAATTTTAATGAATCATAGGAATAAGTAAATTTGGAGTGGGTGATTCTATTTATATTATAATATTTTGACAGAATTTTTCGGATAGTCTCGTGGGAAGATGGAAATCAATAGTTTTAATCAGGATGGAATATCGTTTTCCTTCAAAACTGTAATTTGTTTTTTTCAATATTGATGAAATTTAAACACTTTACCCATTTTTAAGCACCATTAGAAACAATGCCATCATTTTAATTTTTAAGAGATAAACAACGAGAGGTTAAATTACGAAGTTAAATTTTAAGTTAAACGAATTTATAATAATTTATTATTTCATTTTGATAAGCTTAAAATTGATTTGACGAATAAATATAAAAGTGATTTTTTGGTTCAGGATGCCTTATAGATTGAAACTTGATTCATTTATTTTTGAATAGTTTACAATTTCACGTTCAGTTAATTTTCTAATTTCGATTCTAAGATGGTTAAAACACGTTTATTAACTCCATTTGAGTTTGAATTATTTTTCATTTTGTTTACATACTTCTCTTGTTAATCCATAAAAAATTTTCGTTTTTTTGTTCTTATATTTTTATTCTTCATCGAAAATTGATGAGATATTTAAAAACAATTCAAAGCTGTTTTAAGATATAACTAGATAACAATAAGGTTTTACATCGAAACAGTATATAAATCATGTACTTTTCAAGCGAAATTATCCAAACTAAATTTAAAAAATCAATTATACATTGGCTTTTATACTTACGATTTACATTGATTTAGCTTTGATCATATAGCGAAGATAGGAAATTAAATATATCTGTCAACAAGTATCAGGTCGGTCACTCGAGCTCTCATGAATTGTAAATATTTTATTTCACATTTGAAGAACCTGAAATCGCCGTTGAATCTATTACGGACTTATTAATACTGCATCGTTAGGACAAATTTTTTTCTGCAATGCGAAATCCTCTTACAATACAAATAGTTGTTAGAATAGAAGGGTATCACATGTCTCAATGTTTTGTCTGTGATTTAAATGTTTGTTTGGAGGTTAGAATCATCTACTATCGAAAATAACAAATATCTTAGCTGAGGGAAAACATTAAAAATTCCATTCCTCAAAAATAAATTCAAAATAATTATTTATAAACATTGAATAAAATGTTGCTGTGCCACGCCATTAACCGCGTCGGCGACGGAATACTTAAATCTATAGAATTGATTTATATCAGACAATACGTTCTAGCTCATCAATCTACTTCAACAAAACTCTGTCCTATTTACGCGTATGCAAATATAAATTATTTTATAAATTGAATAAATAAGGTTGTATACTTTAACCTCAAAATCATGATTTTTATTAGAGGCCTATCTTTTAACTTTTTGGGCTTATGTAGCGTAAATAGTACTTGTGTCTACAAAACCTGAATTTTTCAACCAAATTTTGTTTTAATTAACACCTGCGAATTTATTATTCTGACGTATCAAAAGAGATAACATTTTACTCTTATTAATTCAGATAAAAATATTATAAGTTTAGTTTATATGCCAGAAAGATGAAAAAAATGAATAATCACGAGGTTATTTGTAATTTAGTTTCTGCTACATGTTAATAATTTATGAATGCGTCATAAATATTCATGTTTTAAAATTAATTCTAAAGACAAAATAACATTAGGATTACAGGAAAAGGGTAATTCTTTTTTGAAATTATTCACGTATTTTCCTTTCCCTATAAATATAATTTTTGTCAAAATTCTCTTCGCAGCATCGTATACCGTCATTAGCTTTGGCTCTCGTCTTAGCATGATCGGGAATTTAGTCAGAAGTTAAGTCAAGTTTCTGATATATTTTACTGATATAAAAATATATTTCCTATTTGAAAAGTGATTCAATAATATTAAGTTACTTTCCCCCTTTGTATGTGATTGAATTTAACATAAATAAAATTTGTTCAAAAAATAAGAAAATAGGAAAATTTTTGTGCTCATTCATTTTTAATGAATTTTAGGAAGAAATTTCAGTTTTTGAAGATAATAGTTAAAAATCTTTCAAATTTTGGCAAGCATCTAAAGTGACAAAAATAACAAGGTTGTGATTTATTATTGAAACACTTTAATTAATTTTACTTCCAATTTAGGGCAGTTGTTGAAAGATATGTAAATATTTTTTCAAACTTATGTTTATCGAAACATTACACTATTCGCTGTTCTGGAATGTGTTGAGACATTCGCCAGTAATATTAAAGTGAGTAACTATAATTCCCGTGAAGAAATACCCTTTATTTTTATTTTTCAAACAATTGATAATTAAGTCCATATTTTAAATAAACGCGTGATGTAAAGTAAGTAGATATTATTGAAACATTAATGATAGCTTTAAAATTTGCCTCATTTTGTGTTTTATTTTTAATGCTGTTAAAATATTTGATGATTAAAAAGTGTGACATATTAATACGCGCGTTTAATTCTAAGTTATTTAATAGTATTTATCGAAAAAAAGAACCTCTTTTTAATCCAATTATTTTTTTAAGTTGACTAAACGATAATAGATATTTCATAAAATAAGTAAAATCAAAAATATGATCCACAATAAAAAAATAAACTGTTCGGTTTTGTGATCAATTCACAAAAATTTTATTTTCTTTCCAAGAGAAATAGTAGTAATTTATTTTTGGATATTTCTCAAATTAATTTGAGGTTAAGGTACTCTTCAAAGAGCGCCTAATTTTGGGTTTATCGAACCAAAATCTAACTTTAGAATGCGACGTTGTTTATATTGCTCTCTTATCTAGAGTTTAGAAATTGCGCACACTATTTATTTCACACTGTCCACTGCCAATACAACAAAGATAATTCCTTATGTCTGTCCTTTAGTTAGCAAGAATAAATTAAAATTATTTATGGTTATTTTAGTAACTATATTTCACAATAGTTGGGAAGAAATAAGGCAAAAAACTAAATAGAAAAAATATTAATTATGAAATATTAACTGTTAGCCATGTTTCTACAACAAAACGCAAAAAATACGAGCTTTTAAGCCAAAATATAAATTTACAAAAATATGGTAAAAATAATCTGAAAATAAATTAATCTTTTATTTTTAACTCTGATGTAATAAGACAAAGAAAAAATAAATTTAGATACTAATATTTTAATTTTTTAGACATGATGCAACAAATATAATAAAATTTAAAAAATACCTCATATTTAAAAAAATTAATATTGAATATTTACAACTGAGACAATTAATAGCTTTTAAAAATGTTGATACACAAAAAGGTATTTTCTCAAATTTAATCATTTTGCATGTGTAGGCATCTTTGCGTCAAACTATAGAGATAGATAAAGTAAAAGCTTAACAGCATAGAAATATTTTAATCTTTATATTAACAAAGACTTGATCTATATTTTACTGACGTAATAGTATTCATGCGAAAATGATCAAACTTAATGAATGCTATAATTTAACACAATACTGTGACTTTAATTAAAATCAGAATACCCGAATAAAAACTGCTTTATCAATCTTATGATCTTCATGTATTAAATAAATGAAAATAGTCCATTCAAACAGTGTTGAAAAAATGGCGGTATTCAGAGGCTGGATTCTAATTGGAAATTCACAAGATCAAATCCGAACATAGAGAAAATTCAAGACAGTTTATTTATCATTTGGTAAAATTATTGTCCTTCTTTATCAATCTCAAAAGGATAACTTCCAAAATTAAGAGCTTAGATTTTGGATGTGCTGAACACATCTATAACTTTTTTCAACAGATTTTTATCATATTTTAATGATGAAATATACAAAGTATAAAAATGGAAAACCATAGGGAATTGATGTAAATGTGATTCTAAACATACAACAAATGGTGTAGATTCAACAAACCGTGAGTTTGAGGAATAAAAAGAAACTCAAGCAATAAACTATGGCGGGGAATGCAGAGTGAGGAGAAGGTATAATTGGATCAATTATATTCAACATTATCAGTTGAACGATTGGGCCAATATAAATATCAACGGTGAAGGATGCTGATCCTGTAATATTTTGACATAAATAATCACAATCACGATGTAATTATTAACAAGAACCTTGAAAATTAAGATAAAACAGTTTCAAGCATAAATCTGTTGGGATGTTGTCGGTATTAGAATAATACTGAGAAGAAAAGATTCACAGATTTTCTAATAAATGTCGATTTTTTTCGATTGACTCGTAAAGAGGATTCCGAAACTCCAAAAATAGAATTAAGCTCAAATAAAGTATGAGAATAATTTTACAATATTGTATCTGTTCGTCTTTCGTTTGATCAAATCCCTATAAAAATATATTGAGCAGCTTTATTATAAATATAAACCCTTTTAATGAAAATTGGTTTTAAATTTACAATAAAACAGATAAATGAGTAAATTTATTCTTAAACTATACCAAAATCACACAAATGTCTTCTGATATTAATCGTATTATTTTGACTATATAATTGGCTGTAGCTGCTTGAAATTTACTTTCTAAATTTATTTTTTCTCCATCTATAATTCTGTGCTTTGAGAACCCAGTAAATTTGATAAAAATACTTTTCCACCCGAAACATCAAAACGTGAAATTGATTCAGTTCATACATATTCTACAAAATTGTTCAAAATGGAAATTATAAAAATCTCAGATATATGAATTATTGACGGAGCCAAGTTGATTGGCATTATTTTTTATTTATTCATCTTCATCACCTTTAAGAATGATTCAGATTACTCTGAGGAATTTCGCTCATATTTAAAATGAAAATATTTTAATCTTTACAATTAAACCACATAAATTAAGTTATCATTAAGTAATTTATTGTCATTACAAAACTAAAAATGTTTATATATGTAAAATTTTATTTTGATTTCTTAGATATCTCAAAAAGATGTCAAATAATGAATATCTTGTTCAATGTAAAAAGCTTTCAAAAATACAAATCCGCCAATACGAACATCCTGGTTCATTGTAAAGTTTTCAAGCTCATGAATATGTATATTGTATTTCTAGAGAATATTTTATCAACAAATTATTTTTTCTCCCGAAATGTATGATGGAAATAGGAAACAAAAGGACAAAATTTTCTTCACTTTTTAACTTCCCAGATGGTATTTCAGGTGTTAAAAGGCTGTCATCTATCACTTCAAAAAGTCAAATTCATGAAGAAGAGTTCCGTTCTTTGTCTCCGAAAAAAGACAGATCAAAGTAATATTAAATCGAGTTTTACAGAATTTATTCCCTTAAAGACGCACAATATTGAAACTACTTATTCAAAATCGACTTCGCAGAAAAAGAATTTGAGAAATAATTATAAACAATATGTTGGAGCATTTTTTGTTTATTATCCAAATTTATATGATTTATTTTCAAAAGAGTTGTCTTAAGTTGAGAAGTTCTCGGCCTGAATCTAGAATCAAGTTTTTGAATCAGATTCGACCCAATCATGAGAAGTCGAATGTTCAGGCTAAAGATTTTAACAGTTGTGATGGATATACAACAGGGTCGAATAGTTTAGAAATGAGCATAAATCCTCAAAATCTGCTAAGTTTTAATGAACAAGAAATGAAGCAAACTTCGAATCATCAACTGCAAGAATGCTAAAATACTAATCCTACCGCAATTTTAAATGAAATTTATTATCATCGTTATAGCCTTATGAGCTCTGGAATTATTCAAACAGTTTCTACGATAAATAGTTTGATAGATCAAACATTTAAATAAATTTCAAATCACATTTGACTGATGAACAGGAAATTAGATTTTTACAGAAAGTTTTCCTTGAGTCAGTCTCATGAATCATCTTAGAATACACGAAAGAAATTGAGTTTCAAAAAATTAACAGGGATTTACCATGTAATCTGATCGATCACTGTCTATAGTGCGAAAAAGCAGAAGGATATCTTGAAAATAAACATCATATAAATCCAATTAGTTTTTATCAGAAACATTGGTTCCAGAATGACATAAAAGACATCATGCTCTATTTTAGTCAGAGAATATTTCCTCTAAATTTCAAAAAAAAAATAAAATGGATACGCATAACTCTTTTCTCAGAAAATGCAACGGCATGCACAAGTTACAAAGTCAAAATATATCTTTTTCATCTGGAAAAATATAAATACATAAATAAAGCTCTAAAAGAAGTTTTTATATCTGTTAATTTTAGCGTACAATTAAAATTCAAGTATTTCAACAATAAAAAGTCATGTGTTCAATTCAGCAAAATACTCAATTAATTTATTTTTTAATGGATATAGAATATAAATTCTTTCCGGATGTTATTTTAATATCTTTTCTAAACCTAGTGCAGATTCTATCTGAAATTTCTCCGTTAAAACGCCCCATAGTTTAAGATAATTATATATATGTATGTTTTTAAAACGACATATCATGTTAAAATTTTGAGATTAGCTCTCTTTGTCGTTAATATTTTTGCTTAGATAAAATAATTTTAACATTTCTATCAAATAAAATGGATGAAGAGTCATTATCTTAAGATGTTATATTTGATAATTTCGAGGTCTACTTTTATTCCTGATCTTGACAAGAACAACTCAAACAAAAATAAACTTCCTGCCTTTAATTTATTACATTTTATTTTATTTTGATCTCTAAATTAAGAATGACGAGTTAAATGTAAATTCTCAAAATTTTAAAGTTATCATGCATTGTGTGTTTATCGAAGACTGTTTAATGTATTTTTTTTATCAATAAATGGAACTTAAAAAAATTTTTAAACAACCTTAACCTATACCCTTAAATAAATTAAACAAACCGGTATATTCGTATCGATGGTATACCAAAATCACTCATGTATTCATTTATTTATTGTTTTGTCATTAAGCTATTATAAGGTGTTACGTTTTAAAGATACGAAAAAATACATATTTATATTATAAATTTTTTACGGTTATAAAATATTTCAAAATTTGTGTTGACTTGCATATGGTTTTAAACTCTTTTTCATAATTTATGAAATTTTAAAATCGCTTCAATAATCTAAATAGTTACTTGAAATTTTACATTTTCATCAAATTAAATTTTTGACTGTTAACGTTATGACATTTATGAGAATATTTATTCTTTACAAAATATCAATTCTAGTTTAAGAGAGATATGACATTCATTCAACTAATAGGGTAGTTTCATCTGATATTATTGACATAAAACTGTAAAAAGCAGTATTATCTCTAGAATGATATTTGAAAGAAAATAATTTAGTACTTTGTCACCAAATCAAATATCAGGTCACGTGATTTAACTTGATAAAATATATGTGTTATTTTTGAACATTGAGATGATTATTTGCTTTTACAGATGATTCTATCTGTGTGTATTTTGAAAAAAATGCTCAAATAGAAGGGAAAGAACTCTAAAATTTGAATATATTAACGTTCAATAATAGTTTATGAAACTTTTTAGAGTAATTTCTGAAAACCAAAGTATATCAATATATTCTAATTTGTGATATATTTTTGTTTAATAACAGAGTCGTTTGAACACAAGTTGCAAATATAATTTTCGGTTTGAGACATTAAAATTTTTTGTGAATCTAATATGAAACAATCGGTTCAAATTTTTAATGACTGGATCATTGTTTAATTTTCAGAAAACAAATGACTTAAATTCTTTATTAAATTTAACTTATGTAAATTAAAATTTTATTTTTCGAATTTTACAAAAATTAGGTTTGTTTGTTGAATCATAACAAATTTATCAACTCTCTGACCTTTCAAAAATCATTTCCATTATTCTATTATTTTTATTAAATAAGAATTCTAAACAGAATAATCCGTAAATAGAGAAAGGAAAGTTCGACAGGTAATATGACTTATGAACACCAGAAAATACCAATTTGGAAATGTAAAAAGAATTTTATACTCTTTATCTTACATTATTTCTGTAACTCTTGAAATTAAAATAAATATTCAATAAAAATTACCAAAATAAAGATTTTAATCAATTTATAAAATTTTCAATTATTAACATTTTCCAATTGTTTAAAATTGTTTCCTCAGAAATTTTTGTGCATTTCTTTCAATCGAAATATAAACTTATTTAAAGTTCAGTCTCACATCTATTGATACGTAGAAAAGCCAAAAAACCAAAATATAACGTATTTTTAAATTTATAGTTTTTTTAATTTTTAATCGGAAACGAAATTAAAATTTACGATAAAAACAAATATTTTCAACATACTTTAGTTGAGTTTAAATAGATAAATTTTAAAATTATACTGAGAAATATTTTATAAAACACGAATTCAAAAGTATAAAATTTATTTTCATCAACTAATTTCGCTCTGCTTATTTAATGTCTACTTTGTAAAATTTTATTTAAATTTGAAATTATCATAATACCACTCAATGAAAAAAGAAAACAATATTCTAATCTTTTACGAAGTTTACCTTGTGAAAATTATTTTTTAACATTAAATTTTTTAACTTTTCTTATAATTAGTTGGATAAATTTAACAAAAATATCGGAATTATTTGATATATTTTTATCATGAAAATATCATTAAATTACATGTGTAACTGTTTGATAATTTTAATTTTTTTATATTTTATTTCTCTAATACGCAATGAAAATTACCAAACGATTTCGGTTAAATTTCCAAAAACTTTATTTTAAAAGAATAAAATAATTATAAACTGTGATGGAATTTTCTTTTGACATAAATCAGAATATTATATAGATATTTGATAAAAATAAAGGATAGTTTGTTCCTTTAATTAACGTTAAGTGGACAAACGTCAAAAAATTATTTACTTTGATTGATTTAATTCTAAAATATACCACCATTGAAATCTTATTCATTTTTTGATGATTTAAATATTTAAATTTTTAATTTCAAGCTTTTTAATAAAATAAGAAAAGGTGTAATTTAAAATATTACGAAAAATAAAACTCTTTTTGGAATTGAGATGATCGCGATATTTTTTGTTATAAAAGTGTAAATTTTAAGTTTGAAAAAAATAGTTAAATTCTTGGATATAACAAAACCTTTATAATGATTTAGCTAATATGAAAGAGAGTAAAAGTTTATCGTTGTTATCTTCACGAGTCAAACTCTTGAGGTTCATACTTTAACATTTGTTTTAAAGTATACCATCCATCAAGGAAAGCTATATGGCTATGTCGTTAGTGGTACAATATTTCAAAAAGTAACACTTTAACAGACAAATTTTATTTTAAGTAACTTTAAATTTTTATTCGATGAAACTTTAAAAACATTTTAAAAGAGAAATCAAAGTTAATATTGTTATTATATTAAAAATATTTGAACTTTGAATGAATTAATGTAAAATCAAATATTTATCACATGACTAAAGATTACTTCAACTCGGCTGAAAAAATTAAAGAAGATTATCAACTTGACAAAAATTTAATTTTTTTTATGAGAGAGAAAAAGATTCTACACAGTTTGTAAATGAAAAAATTAACAAATTATTTAATCTTTATGAAAATTCTCATAATTAATATGGAATACACTTTATTTTAAATCCTGAAAAAAACATTTTTAAAAGGATATTTCTAAAAAACACATCATTTTTTAAACGAATGAATTTGAGTTATATTATTTTATTCTGTGTGAATAAAGTTGAAATGATTCATTCAAAAATATAAATGAAATTTTGAGTTTGTAAAGATTAAATATTATTGTTTATTGTAATATGTACACAATTAAAGTAAAATATAAAAGAACAGATTTTAAAATATCTTATTTTTTAGATTGAAATATCAAAATAATCGAACTTTATCAAGATGACCGTGTTCATTGCACACAATGCATTCGATCTCAAAAGAAATATGCTATGGAAAATATTCTTCAGGAAAAATATATTTAAAAATATCATAATTAATGAGAGACGACAATTCAGAAATATAAAATCTTTGTAAGAAAAAAAACTATTGTTAAGATCGACGAGACATGTGATTTAATAAAAATTAAAATCGTCGAGATTTTTGCAATTCAAGTCAAGGTAATTTGTTAAATCTATTAATTAGATTTAATCTGAAAAAGAGGTTTTCATTGTTATTAGGAAGAATTAGCTTGCATCTGTATTCAAAATCTGTGATAAATAATTTATACATTTAATATTTCACGTAAAAACGTAACTTTAACCAAGAAACACAGTTAATTAGTTTTTTACACAAGGTAATGAAAAGGACACGAGGACTATAAATTTTTATATTAGCCAATGAATGTTATTGTATTTAAACTAAATAATCCTAAGAAAGGTTAAAAACGAAAAGAAGATAATAAATCCACGCATAAATTCAATTCTCTGGCCTGTTTATGGAAAAAGATCGAAAATAAAATTTCTTTTCTCAAGGAAAAATAATGAAAAAATATTTTTTATGTCTAATATTCTCATTGACACTATAAATCAAAAAATCTATGAAAATATCCTTATTCATTATAAAAACATTATTTATCCTGAAAATAATATATAAGTCATGAAAATATCACATCTATGGTTGATAATGGATATAATTATATTCGTTCATGGATTTACAAAATATATCAACTTTTGAACGTATGAGGCATATCGAATTAATGTTGATAAAGCTATTGCTTAATTTTTATTGGTATGAAATATAAAATTAAATTTATGTCATCATGAGTTTACTCGATTAATGTTTCTTTCTTTCATGTATATTACATAGAGAACATTCGCAGCTGTAAATGTGAAAATGTGTTTTTTCAAGGTATAATATACCACATGATAAGCAGATATTTTTTTAATTCGGTGAGAGGTTTTAACCAAGAAGTTCACGAAACACAAAAAAACCAAAAATAATTTGGATGAATATGGTATAGAATGTGTAATTTTTGTAACAAAAATTTGAATTATCGTTTTTATGAGGATGATATCGTGAGATATGAGAAAATTTTTACAATCAATTTAGGCTCTACATTAAAATTTACAAATATTTTCGAATGATATTTAACCTATTTTTGAATATATTGTAATTTAGTTGCCGTGACAAAGTTTTTGAAGATAAAGTACATCTACAAAATCAATTCGAACATTAAATAAAGAAACCGCAAATACTCTCTCAGGTTAAGGAGGACAGAAATTAGTTTTAAATACTTAAAAAGATTGCTTTAGTTTGAGTGACGCCTTCATTGTAAAAATATCATAACTAGATCAAAATAATAAAATGAAATATAGTTGAAATTATATTGAAAACTAGATAACCAACGATACTATTATAAAACAGAATTGAATGGAAAAATTAAAATATTTTTTTGAAAAACTTATTAAAAATTGAACTTAATTATGTTGACGTGTAAAAATATGAAGATAAATTTTATAAAAGTGAAAAGAGTTTGATTTAATTTATGAACACATCAGATGCTTAAATAAACGAATATAAAATGTAGAGGCAATTCTCTGTGAATTTATTTCAATAAAAATATGGATCTCATATATTTTTATGAACATAATAAGTATTTTAGCTTCAAGTAACAAAAACCTTTGTAATATTTCTAAGGAAATATAGAGAGCATAAGAACTTAATCGAAACGGAACTTTGTATATAACTTTGACCAGATGATGTCAAATACTCCATTGTTCAAGATTTGAAAGAAATTTCTCTCTAAAAATCATATTTTAGTTTTAGGAGATCGAGAAAAATCTTTTTCTTTACCCCAAACCTTATAATATCACTCATTGATTGCAAACAGTTTTTTTGAAATTTGTAAGATGGAACATCGACAATAATCGCTTTTCGAAATTCTGACAGATTAATATCCAAGGTTTGATTAAAAACCGATGATTTATTTCAATATGAATGAAAAAGTAGGATACATCACATTATGAAAACATTTTTTGAAAATATTTCGAGTAGATTAACACCTTTAATTACTTTAAAAATAACATATAAATGTATTATTTATAAAAACGTTGATGATATTCGAATGATCTTTCAATTGTTAGGAGTCATTCTTTCTTGAAACTAATCTGGCAGTTATAATGTTTCATGATAGTTTGAAGATAGTAAAATAATTGAGCTTAGTTGCTCCTTAAGACTTTGCTTTCATCTGAGATGAATTGTAAAAATATTACTCAAAAATATGAGGAAATATTTATTTTGATACCGTTTTTGTCTCCTACGGCCTTTTTCAAATCTACTGACTTATTTGTACGTTTTATTTTTGCAAAACGCAAAACCTGTCTGTTTTCTCATGGATTCGTCAAATTATAATTTTTTCATTCTTCTATGCCTTTCCTCTTCATCAAAATATTACATTTATTTATCATCTCTGTCATAAAAAACTTGATAGAAGAAACAATAAATGGTGCACATGCCGAAAACTCGTTGTAAGATTTTCAATAATTATAGCTTTTTCAAAAGATCATTGAGTTTGGTTATATTTCTTGGTTTAAACTAAAAGGACGTTTATTTATCAATTTTTATAATTTTCTAATCATTGAAATTCAACAATTTATATTTTAATTGTTGTTTATCGTTTTATCATCGATTTTTTATAATTTTAAAATTAAGACCTTTATTTACACACTGAAATCGAAAACATGATATGTTTAACTCTTTTCGAGATGTCAATACCTGTATATGTATATGATGATGTCATATTTTTCGAGGAGTACAACATTTTTTTGGTTTCTAAAAATGAATACATTTGAAAATACATTTATAACACGTGAAAATGTTTTGTATAATATAGTAAGATGTTCCAAAAGTATAAAACTAAAAAGTCAATGAATTTATTAAATAGCATAGAATATTAAGTTAAATATATTTTATTTCATATTTATTTCATGAAACAGCTTAAATTTTTGATTTTTTCGAATTTTAAATTTTATTTAAAGAGAAAACTTTAATATTTAATTATTCAAAATCATAAAAATTATGAAAAGTATTCACAATCGATATGTATAAAAAGAACATTCATTCAGTTATAAATTTATTAAATATTTGATAGTTCGAAATCACGAAGATCTATTCATAGGTAAAAATTCAGAACTCGTTTTAGCTCAAATAAACTGTGAATGTCTTTTATCAGTTGTAAAATAGAAAAATTATTTGATAAATAAAGTCTTAATGTTTAACTCAGAGATAACGCGATTAAAAATTGCCAACGTAAATTTAAAATAAATATTATTTTTAA
>JALDNG010001753.1:0-116274 GCA_024349245.1 Neodontobutis hainanensis | reverse complement strand
ATCCACACAGGAGAGAAACCCTTCAGCTGCTCAGTTTGTAACAAAGGTTTTTCACATAGATCTAATCTTCGACAACATACATTAACTCACACAGGAGAGAGGCCCTTCAGCTGTTCAGTTTGTAAAAAAAGCTTTGGGGACCGATGCAACCTGAATAGACACATGAAAACTCACACAGGAGAGAAGCCCTACAGCTGCTCAGTTTGTGAGAAAAGGTTTACGCAGAACACTCACCTGAGAGTTCACATGAAAACCCACAGTGGAGCTGGAGCTCTGAGTCCAGAACCTGCTGAAAGATCTGAGGCAAAGTCAGATGTTCACATGAGGTCAGAGCTGAACTCCTGAACAGAGCAGGACATGACACTGAGCAGCACTTTGAGCAGCATTTGAACTGTTCTGTGAATGAGACTGGGGCCTCCACAGATGCTGCTCCTTCTCTCTCGTGTGAAGTGAGGACTGTGCACAGGGTCCAGAGCTGGTGTTGTACAGATGTGAGAGGTAGAGTTCTTTCCCCACTAAGGCTCTCAAAGGGCTTCAGAGTTCATTCACTCCACAGTCACACACTGTTGGTGTAGACTAGGGGGTGTATTGGCAAGCATCCTGCGATCGATATATCACGATACACGTGCCACAATACGATACATCACAATACTGTACTGTAAGACCATTTATTGTGATTATTAAAATAGTGAGCACTAAAAGTTTCTTGTTTGTTTTTTACAAGATAAGCGACAAACTTATTCTATACAGATATCTTTTACATTTTTACTCAACACAGTTTGATTACAATAAAAACTGGATTTTTAAATTTACATTTTTGTTTTGGGGGAATTTTCAATACAAATAAATATATTAAGTTTGTAATATTAATTGTTTTTTAAGTATTTTTTTATTCAATCCAAGCCGTCTTTAATTGTTTTTACTCATTTAGTCGAAGCACAATGTGATTAAAACTTCAGAGGATCATTGTTTTGACGTTGAAAGAATGTCCTTCACATTAAGAGACATAACTTTATTGTGAAACAAGCAGTTCTTTGTGAAACAGATATAGATATTGTGAACATTATACATTTCCAATTTATGAGATTGTAATGAGTTCCATTGTGAGCTGCATGTGTCGTGTGGTTAATATCAGTGGAATAAATAAATGTTATTAAAATGTGGTTTTAGTTGAACTTGTGTTTTTACAGAATGTTTAATGTCTGTCCATCTGTTTGAAAAATGGTATATGGCTTATATAACTCACGCTATTGACACCTGGGCCAGACAGAGGAGGAGGGGGGCAGATGGAGGAGGAGGGGGCAGACAGAGGAAGAGGAGGGGGCAGACGGAGGAGGAGGAGGGGGCAGACAGAGGAGGAGGGGCAGATGGAGGAGGAGGGGGCAGACAGAGGAGGAGGAGGCAGATGGAGGAGGAGGAGGGGGCAGACAGAGGAGGAGGAGGAGGGGCAGATGGAGGAGGGGGAGCAGACAGAGGAGGAGGAGGAGGGGCAGATGGAGGAGGGGGAGGCAGACAGAGGAGGAGAAGGGGGCGATGGAGGAGGAGGGGGCAGACAGAGGAGGAGGGGGCAGACAGAGGAAGAGGAGGGGGCAGACAGAGGAAGAGGAGGGGCAGATGGAGGAGGAGGGGGCAGACAGAGGAGGGCTGCCACACACACCACAGACTTCTGTGACCAGACTCACATTCACTTTCATCCACCAGAGCTGTGGCAGGACGGGGGGGGGGCTTTTCTGTGCATAACACCAGCAGCAGCAGATATTTTATCAACATCTGACCTGGACCTGGAACTGAACAGATAACCTGCTGGAAACACAGCTCACTGACCAATCAGCACCAACAAAGTGTCCTCATCATTGGATCTGAACTGAACCTGTGCTTTGTACCACAACATTTCAGATAAAATTCAACAACAATACATTTGACTGTTTTCTGCTGAAATGTAACCAGTGAATGTGGGAGTTTGGAAAGAGCTGTGTTTTTGAACAGGCAGCTGTCAGGACGCCCCTCTCAGTGAACTCGTGAGGACCCCTGTGTGATTAGCTCTGAAGCTAACTGTGACAAACAGCCCCAAAGCGGAGCCTTAAAGTGAACAGAGCGCAGTGAAACATGGCAGAAGTGAAGCTGAAGGAGGAGACGGAGCTGTGGGACCCACCAAACACCAAACACAGGTCAGAGCACCGCCGACAGGGGGCGCTTTTATAGAGAAACACTGGGGCTAAAGGCTGAAGGAACAGCTCCAGAGACACACATTCAGTCAAGTCTCTGAGGCTGGGTCCCAGACACTGCTCTGTCAGGACCCTTCTGCTGTTCAGAGCCCTCTCCCTGTGCGGCTGGAGCCTCACACAAGGGCCACTCACAGGGCCGTTAGCTTTAGCTTGAATCATGTCTACGGTGAGTTTCAGAATAATAAATAAAAATGTACAGATGGGTGTATTTATTCCAGAGGTTAATGACACTGTGGGGCAGGTGTTTAACAGAACCTGTGACAGTAAGAACAAAAGAAGAGTGTGTAGCACTGGCACAGACCTGCTCCCCTGCAGCAGAGTCTGGGGCCCCTGTTGCTCCTTACACAGACAGCCCAGTGCCTTCTTCAGGTGCGTCTCTCACCTGTCGCTCAGTGGCTGGAGCAGAGGGGGACCTGCTGTGTCTTGGCCTTTTTCTCAGATCAACTGCAGCTCAGGTGATGCAGGTACGGAGCCCCTGCTGGAACCATAAGGGGCCCTCACCTCGCTTCGAGCGAGTAGGTGTTCGAGTCCCGCCGTTTGTCCCGGCGTTTGTCCCGGTGTTTGTCCCGATGTTTGTCCCGGTGTTTGTCCCGATGTTTGTCCCGGTGTGTCCCGGTGTTTGTCCCGATGTTTGTCCCGGTGTGTGTCCCGGTGTTTGTCCCGGTGTTTGTCCCGATGTCGGTGTCTGTCGATGTCTGTCCCGGTGTCTGTCGGTGTTTGTCCCGGTGTTTGTCCCGGTGTTTGTCCCAATGTTTGTCCCAATGTTTGTCCCGATGTCTGTCCCGGTGTTTGTCCCGGTGTTTGTCCCAGTGTTTGTCCCAGTGTTTGTCCCGTGTGTGTCCCGGTGTTTGTCCCGTGTTTGTCCCGGTGTTTGTCCTGATGTTTGTTGTTTGTCCCAATGTTTGTCCCGGTGTTTGTCCTGATGTTTGTCCTGATGTTTGTCCCGGTGTTTGTCCCGGTGTTTGTCCTGGTGTTTGTCCCGGTGTTTGTCCTGGTGTGTGTGTCCCGGTGTTTGTCCCGGTGTTTGTCCCGGTGTTTGTCCCGGTGTTTGTCCCGGTGTTTGTCCTGGTGTTTGTCCTGATGTTTGTCCTGATGTTTGTCCTGGTGTTTATCCTGGTGTTTGTCCCGGTGTTTGTCCCGGTGTTTGTCCCGGTGTGTGTCCCAGTGTTTGTCCCGGTGTGTGTCCTGGTGTTTGTCCTGGTGTTTGTCCTGGTGTTTATCCTGGTGTTTGTCCCGGTGTTTATCCTGGTGTTTGTCCTGGTGTTTATCCTGGTGTTTGTCCTGGTGTGTGTCCCAGTGTTTGTCCTGGTGTTTGTCCTGGTGTTTATCCTGGTGTTTATCCTGGTGTTTGTCCTGGTGTTTGTCCCGGTGTGTGTCCCAGTGTTTGTCCCGGTGTGTGTCCTGGTGTTTGTCCTGGTGTTTGTCCTGGTGTTTATCCTGGTGTTTGTCCCGGTGTTTATCCTGGTGTTTGTCCTGGTGTTTATCCTGGTGTTTGTCCTGGTGTGTGTCCCAGTGTTTGTCCCGGTGTGTGTCCCGGTGTTTGTTCCGGTGTGTGTCCTGGTGTTTATCCTGGTGTTTGTCCTGATGTTTGTCCTGGTGTTTGTCCCGGTGTTTGTCCTGATGTTTGTCCCGGTGTTTGTCCCGGTGTTTGTCCCGGTGTTTGTCCTGGTGTTTGTCCTGGTGTGTGTCCCAGTGTTTGTCCCGGTGTGTGTCCCAGTGTTTGTCCTGGTGTTTGTCCTGATGTTTGTCCTGATGTTTGTCCTGATGTTTGTCCCGGTGTTTGTCCTGATGTTTGTCCTGGTGTTTATCCTGGTGTTTGTCCTGATGTTTGTCCTGGTGTTTGTCCCGGTGTTTGTCCTGATGTTTGTCCCGGTGTTTGTCCTGGTGTTTGTCCTGATGTTTGTCCCGGTGTTTGTCCCGGTGTTTGTCCTGATGTTTGTCCCGGTGTTTGTCCTGGTGTTTGTCCTGATGTTTGTCCTGATGTTTGTCCCGGTGTTTGTCCTGATGTTTGTCCTGGTGTTTATCCTGGTGTTTGTCCTGATGTTTGTCCCGGTGTTTGTCCTGGTGTTTGTCCTGATGTTTGTCCTGATGTTTGTCCTGGTGTTTATCCTGGTGTTTGTCCTGATGTTTGTCCTGGTGTTTGTCCCGGTGTTTGTCCCGATGTTTGTCCCGGTGTTTGTCCTGGTGTTTGTCCCGATGTTTGTCCCGGTGTTTGTCCCGGTGTTTGTCCCGGTGTGTGTCCTGGTGTGTGTCCTGATGTTTGTCCCGGTGTTTGTCCCGATGTTTGTCCCGGTGTTTGTCCCGGTGTGTGTCCTGGTGTGTGTCCCGGTGTTTGTCCCGGTGTTTGTCCTGATGTTTGTCCTGGTGTTTGTCCCGGTGTTTGTCCTGATGTTTGTCCTGGTGTTTGTCCCGGTGTTTGTCCCGGTGTTTGTCCCGGTGTTTGTCTTGATGTTTGTCCTGATGTTTGTCCCGGTGTTTGTCCTGGTGTTTGTCCTGATGTTTGTCCCGGTGTTTGTCCTGATGTTTGTCCCGGTGTTTGTCCCGGTGTTTGTCCCGGTGTTTGTCCTGGTGTTTGTCCTGGTGTGTGTCCCGGTGTTTGTCCCGGTGTGTGTCCCAGTGTTTGTCCTGGTGTTTGTCCTGATGTTTGTCCTGATGTTTGTCCTGATGTTTGTCCCGGTGTTTGTCCTGATGTTTGTCCTGGTGTTTATCCTGGTGTTTGTCCTGATGTTTGTCCTGGTGTTTGTCCCGGTGTTTGTCCTGATGTTTGTCCCGGTGTTTGTCCTGGTGTTTGTCCTGATGTTTGTCCCGGTGTTTGTCCTGGTGTTTGTCCTGATGTTTGTCCCGGTGTTTGTCCCGGTGTTTGTCCTGATGTTTGTCCCGGTGTTTGTCCTGGTGTTTGTCCTGATGTTTGTCCTGATGTTTGTCCCGGTGTTTGTCCTGATGTTTGTCCTGGTGTTTATCCTGATGTTTGTCCTGATGTTTGTCCCGGTGTTTGTCCTGGTGTTTGTCCTGATGTTTGTCCTGATGTTTGTCCTGGTGTTTATCCTGGTGTTTGTCCTGATGTTTGTCCTGGTGTTTGTCCCGGTGTTTGTCCCGATGTTTGTCCCGGTGTTTGTCCTGGTGTTTGTCCTGATGTTTGTCCCGGTGTTTGTCCCGGTGTTTGTCCCGGTGTGTGTCCTGGTGTGTGTCCTGATGTTTGTCCCGGTGTTTGTCCTGATGTTTGTCCCGGTGTTTGTCCCGGTGTGTGTCCTGGTGTGTGTCCCGGTGTTTGTCCCGGTGTTTGTCCCGGTGTGTGTCCTGGTAGTGAGTGAAGTGTGCCGATCCCAGATGCCGTTCTTTGGCCCTGACGTTGTGTGACATGGCTCTTCCTGGTGTGTGTTTGCTGCTGTACAGGAGACACTAGAGCTCTTATATTGATGGAGGTGTTGTCTCTGACTCTGTCTGGTCCAGGCAGCACAGGGTCTGGGGTGGGGTCCTTAAAGTGGACTAGACTGTGTCCACACTAGAGGTCTTAGTCCCATTTGGGGTCACGGGTGACTGGAGGCTATCCCAGTGACTGAATACGGCCTTTTAATTCAGAACAAACAAAAGGCTGTTCTTCTGCAGCAGAGCAGTTCAAAACATCATGTTTTGTTGAATATTGAGAATTGAACCTTCAACATCAGCTCCTCAAGAGAAATAACTTTAGTGTGCATTATCTTTTTTTCCTGGGGAATTGAAAATAAACAAATAAAATAATTATTAGATGTGTCATTAATGAATTACATCAATGTGTGTGTTTTGTTTGTGTCCAGTCCAGAGCCCCCCCACATTAAAGAGGAACCAGAGGAAGAGCAGCTGCAGGAGTTCCCTCCGGTCTGTGTGAAAAGTGAAGATGATGAAGACGAGTCCTCTGTGCTTCATCAAAGAGCACCTGAGGAGAACAGAGAGGAACCTAATGGAGAGGACTGTGGAGCAGAAGCAGGCTGCAGCTCAGACCCACTCACACTTTTACACTCGGACTCTGAGCACACGGACCTCTCTGAAGAGTGGGCTCCAGACGAGTCTCCATCAAAAAGAAGCTACGCCATGATAACTCCCGACTCGTCTGTGAGTGTTGCTGGAGAAGACACAAAACCACACAAATGCTCTGAGTGTGGGAAGGGGTTTCCTCGTAATTCTGAGTTACGGAGACACATGTTAATTCACTCGGGACAGAAACCCTTCAGGTGCTCAGTTTGTGACAAAGAATGTCGACTCAAATACCAGCTTCAGATTCACATGAGAACTCACTCTGGAGAGAAACCTGAGATCTGTTCCGTTTGTAAGAAAGGCTTTCCAAACAATGAGACTCTGAGGGAACATCTGAAAACTCATATGGAAGATGGGGCCCAAGACAAGTCTTCACTGAAAATAAGTGAAATATTGATAAACCCTGACTCCTCTGTGAGTGATATTGGAGGAAACCCCAAACCACACAAATGCTCTGACTGTGGGAAGAGGTTTCCTTGTAATTCAGAGTTACAGAGACATGTTTTAATACACACAGGAGAAAAACCTTTCAGGTGTTCAGTCTGTGAGCAGGAATTCAGACACAAGTACCACCTTGAGTCACACATGAGAACGCACACAGGAGAACGACCTTTTATCTGTCCTGTTTGTAACAAAGGTTTTGCTCGAAACAATTGTCTCACGGCTCATCTTAGAACTCACACTGGAGAGAAACCTTACAGCTGTTCAGTTTGTGAGAAAGGTTTTACACAGAGCAGTGCTCTGAGGGAACATATGAAAACCCACCCAGAAGACAGCCCCCAGACCAGACTTCAGTGATAAATCCTGACTCCTCTGTGAGGACGTCGGAAAAACACCAAAACTCACAAATGCACCGAGTGTGGGAAGGGCTTTATGCGCAAAGAACATTTACAGAACCATATGTTCATCCACACGGGACAGAAACCTTACAAATGTTCAGTTTGTGAGAAGGCGTTCAGAGAAAAGGGAATCTGAAGATACACATGAGAACTCACACTGAGAGAAACCCTACAGCTGCCCCTTCTGTCAGAAATCTTTATACTGAAGAGAGATCTTGTAATCCATGAGAGTCCACACGGGCGAGAAACCCTTCAGCTGTCCAGTTTGTCAGAAAAGCTTTGTGAGCAGTACTTACCTCAGGACACACATTAGAACTCACACAGGAGAGAAACCTTTCAGCTGCACAGTCTGTAAGAAATGTTTCACACAGAAAAGTTCCCTCAGGACTCATGTCAAAGGTCACAGGACGGATCCGTGTGGTCGTCCAGAGTCTGATGAACCCACTGTCACATGAAGAAGAAGAAAATGTATTTACAGAACACATTTTGTACCAAAGTAACTCAATATTCTTTACAGAAATGACACAAAGGTTGTATCAAAGAAAAAATTTGGAAGAAAAAAAATAAACAACAAAAAACAACAGTAAATAAAAAATGAACATACAGTTGTGCTCATAAGTTAACAGACCCTGGCAGAAATCTCAGAGAATATTAATGATAACACTGGTGACTTTGGCCTGAGAACAAGCACAAGTGACACAAACAGGTTTGAGTTAAAGGTAACCCTCCTCACCTGTGACCTGTGACCTGTGACCTGTTTGTAATCAGTGTGTGGATAAAAGGTCAGTGAGTTTCTGGGCTCCTGACTGAAGGATATAAAATATATCCAAGGATTTGAAAATGTCAATCAGCAGTGTTCAAACTCCAATAAAGAAGTGGAAAATAAAAAGGTCAAGTAGACCAACAAAACAGCCACAACAGCAGGAACATTGTTCAGGAAGCAAAAAAACCCACCTCTAACTCTGAAAGAAAGGTTTTGAAACATGAACAGGTGTATTACAGTTGCCGTTAATAAACTAGTGAGGAAAGGTGTGTTTTGAGTCTCCTTTTGAAAGAGGTTATTGTTGGTACACTTTTTATTGGGTCTGACGTGAGTTTTTGGAGAAGATTGAACGACTTGTTTAGCAGCGTTGGACTGAACACGAGCTCTGACAGAGAACCAGCTGCTCTCAGACTCATGCTGTCAGTGGAACTCTAATGTGGACAGGAGCGTGGACTTTAGGAGCTTTAGGAACTTTATGACTCTTATAAGAACATGTGTTCTGTCAAATAATGCATTGTTCAAACCAGGATTTGCTGTATTTGTGAAGAATGTAACATTACATAAAGTCTACACTCGGCCACTGTGTACCCTAAGGTCTAATATTTCTGAAATATTGAAGTGTTCCCTTGGTTTTCTGTCCAGAATGAGATTTCACTGAAGCCCATTCTTGTAAAGTCAGAGAGCTTGTTTTTTTTCACTTTTTTCTTCAGAGAATATACTTTTACGTTTAACTGAGTGCTTTAAATGTGTGCTCTGTGTCCTGCAGGTGTTCAGGTTGTGTCGGTGTTTCAGTCAGAAAACCCCCCTCCTGACGCACATAAGGGTCCACCCTGGACCGGAGCCCTACAGCTGTCCCTTCGGCTGTAAAAGAGTCAGACAAAAGCAGTATTTCCACTCAATAAAGATGCTTAATTTTACAGCACGTTTAACATTCACAGTCTTCACCAAACATTACAAATATTTATGGTTTTCTGTGACATTAATGAAAAACGGCCTGTCGTCCTGAACGTACTGTAACAGTCTGTTCTGACTCTAATGTTCTGATGAGATTATGATCTGTGATCAAAACCTGTTAATGCACTCTTCCTGTAGGCCTGTGTCTGATGTAGGTCTGTGTCTGGTGTAGGCCTGTGTTTGTGTGTAGGCCTGTGTCTGGTGTAGGCCTGTGTTTGTGTGTAGGCCCGTGTCTGATGTAGGTCTGTGTCTGGTGTAGGCCTGTGTCTGATGTAGGTATGTGTCTGGTGTAGGCCTGTGTTTGTGTGTAGGTCTGTGTCTGGTGTAGGCCTGTGTTTGTGTGTAGGCCTGTGTCTGGTGTAGGCTTGTGTTTGTGTGTAGGCCTGTGTCTGGTGTAGGCCTGTGTTTGTGTGTAGGCCTGTGTCTGATCTAGGCCTGTATCTGATGTAGGCCTGTGTCTGGTGTAGGCCTTTGTTTGTGTGTAGGCCTGTGTCTGGTGTAGGCCTGTGTTTGTGTGTAGGCCTGTGTCTGATATAGGCCTGTATCTGATGTAGGCCTGTGTCTGGTGTAGGCCTGTGTCTGATGTAGGCCTGTGTTTGTGTGTAGGTCCGTGTCTGATGTAGGTCTGTGTCTGGTGTAGGCCTGTGTCTGATGTAGGCCTGTGTCTGGTGTAGGCCTGTGTTTGTGTGTAGGTCTGTGTCTGGGTGTAGGCTGTGTCTGGTGTAGGCCTGTGTTTGTGTGTAGGTCTGTGTTTGTGTGTAGGTCTGTGTCTGTGTGTAGGCCTGTGTCTGATGTAGGTCTGTGTCTGTGTGTAGGCCTGTGTCAGATGTAGGTCTGTGTCTGGTGTAGGCCTGTGTCTGATGTAGGTATGTGTCTGGTGTAGGCCTGTGTTTGTGTGTAGGTCTGTGTTTGTGTGTAGGTCTGTGTCTGGTGTAGGCCTGTGTCTGGTGTAGGCCTGTGTTTGTGTGTAGGCCTGTGTCTGATCTAGGCCTGTATCTGATGTAGGCCTGTGTCTGGTGTAGGCCTTTGTTTGTGTGTAGGTCTGTGTCTGGTGTAGGCTTGTGTTTGTGTGTAGGCCTGTGTCTGGTGTAGGCCTGTGTTTGTGTGTAGGCCTGTGTCTGATATAGGCCTGTGTCTGGTGTAGGCCTGTGTCTGATGTAGGCCTGTGTTTGTGTGTAGGTCTGTGTCTGATGTAGGTCTGTGTCTGGTGTAGGCCTGTGTCTGATGTAGGCCTGTGTCTGGTGTAGGCCTGTGTTTGTGTGTAGGTCTGTGTCTGGGTGTAGGCTGTGTCTGTGTGTAGGCCTGTGTCTGATGTAGGTCTGTGTCTGGTGTAGGCCTGTGTCTGGTGTAGGCCTGTGTTTGTGTGTAGGCCTGTATCTGGTGTAGGCCTGTGTCTGGTGTAGGCTGTGGTACATATGAGTAGAACGATAGCGCCAGGTCCCACTGACATCAGTAGGACGTGCCTCAGGTAAGTGCGTCTAGTTTTTAGTTTCAGCAAAATGTGCTCCATGCAATAAATAAACAAAATAAACAAAAAAATCAAATAACAATATAAACAATTTCTATTATAAAAGAAAAAAAACACACAAAGATACAAAATATTTACAATATACACAATTATTTTACTGAGGGAGGTATCGTCAGAGAAGACGGTTGGTCAGAAGTCCTGAGGATCAAGGTCAGAGGTCATCCTTCAAAAGTCTGGAGCGAGGTTCAAGTTCTGATCGAGTCAGACAGTCGGGACCTGGTGAGGAAAGTGTTTTTGGGTTAAGTTTAGAGCTGGGGGTCAAGGGTTATGGAGGGGGCCCTCAGAGGTTGTGAGTGGCTCTCGTCTGGACGTCAGCTGCAGGAACTGCTCATCTGTCAACTTAGAACCACACTGCTGCACAAACAAATCTGCACTTTATTACTTTGTTTTTTTACTGAATACTGAACTATTTCTAGCCTGTGTTAATGTTCCACTCCATCAGCCCCGGATCGGCCCTTGGGGATCAATAAATGTATTTGAAGTGAAGTGAAAAACGAGAAATATAAAGAGAAACCCAAGGTGGAAACTGACCTACAAACAAAGAATAATAACTAAACCCAAATCCACCTGAACATGGTCCTCCTTTGATCCAGGCTTCAACCACACTTTCCTCCGTCAGTCCTCTGTGAGGGGCCTCAAGGCTCTGTGTTGGACCCCATTCTTTTCTCTTTATAATGACCTCCGTTAGGATCAGTGATTATCCTGGTAAACATCAGAAACATACTGTTTATATTCGACCCGCGTTTCCACTAAGAACACAGTCCCAGAGCTGCTCTCGGTCTGTGTTTTTGAACAGGCAGCTGTCAGGACGCCCCTCTCAGTGAACTCGTGAGGACCCCTGTGTGATTAGCTCTGAAGCTAACTGTGACAAACAGCCCCAAAGCGGAGCCTTAAAGTGAACAGAGCGCAGTGAAACATGGCAGAAGTGAAGCTGAAGGAGGAGACGGAGCTGTGGGACCCACCAAACACCAAACACAGGTCAGAGCACCGCCGACAGGGGGCGCTTTTATAGAGAAACACTGGGGCTAAAGGCTGAAGGAACACAGTGAGCTCCAGAGACACACATTTAAGAAAAGTTAAATGTGTCTTAGTTTAGAGCGAGGCGAACGGAGGATTTGAGAGATTTTGGGGGTTTTGTCTGTGACATTGCGTTCTGTTATTGATCGCTTTTCCTCAGCTGTGCTTTGTTTAGGAACAGCGCCATCTTCTGAGTCTTTTTGAATCTGGAACAAAGAGAGATGTGGTGAAAGTTGTCCCAGATTCAACAGAACCGTCCACAGTGACTGTAGCTTATGACACGGCACAGCCCAAAGGATAATAAAATGTATAACTGTCCTGTCTCGCACCATTATTTCTCCTTTCCTCGTCCAACATGGCAGCTGTATGTCTCAGCTTTAATCACTAACAGGTGTGTGCTGTTGTTTTGTGCAGTTGGGATCTGCGCCGGATCAAAGAAGAACCAGAGCTGTGCATCAAACAGGAGCCTGAGCAGCTGGAGGAGCTCCCGTTCCACATCGTCACCGTGAAACTGGAAGGAGACGAAGACGAGTCCTCTGTGCTTCATCAGAGAGCACCTGAGGAGAACAGAGAGGAACCTAATGGAGAGGACTGTGGAGCAGAAGCAGGCTGCAGCTCAGATCCACTCACACTTTTACACTCGGACTCTGAGGGACACACTAACAGCTCCGACGACACCGACCACTCCGAGGAATGGACTCAGGAGAAGTCTCCGGCCAAAAGGAGCTACGCCATGATCAATAAAGACTCCTCCGCGAGCGAGAAAGAAATCCGATACCACTGCTCGTTCTGTGGGAAGGGTTTCAGGTTCAGGTGCGACTTCCTGCGACACGCCCGGAGCCACACCGGAGAGAAACCCGTCAAGTGTCCCATCTGCGAGAAGGGCTTCACGCAGAAGACTCACCTGACCGAGCACATGACCATCCACACGGGAGAGCGACCCTTCAGCTGTTCGGTCTGCGAGAAAGACTTCGCCCGGAAAAGCAACCTCAGGACTCACATGAGGACTCACGCCGAGAAGAAAGCCTACGTCTGTTCGGAACGCGCGCCAGCTTCAACCACAAGATCAGCCTGACGCATCACATCAACTCTCACGGCAACGAAACCCGCCGTGTGTCCGGTTTGTGAGAAGGGCTTCGCCAGGAACAGCACGCTCAAGACGCACCTGAGGATCCACACGGGGAGAAGCCCTTCCCCTGCGAGCTCTCTGCGGAAAGAGTTCGCCTACAAACACATGCTCAACAAGCACATGCTGGACCACACGGAGAGAAGCCCTTCAGGTGTCCCTTCTGCCAGAAAGGCTTTGCGTATAAGATCTACCTGACGGCGCACATGAGGATCCACACGGGAGAGAAGCCCTACTCCTGCGAGGTGTGCAGCAGGAGCTTCGCCGACAGGAGCTCCTGCAGGAGACACATGAAGGTTCACAAAACGGAACAGACAGAAGCGACGGAAAGAGTCAGTGGTGCGGAGTCTGGGGAGAAAGACGGTCCTTAGAGGGACTCTGTGGAGCCACGTGTTGTAAATACCTCTGAGACTTTATTGCACAAGCGACGGAGACAATAGGGATTTGTGTGACACAAAACTCCAAACACACACAGCACAGACAGGAAGTGTTTTTATGTTGAATGTTTTCTTTAAAAAGTATGAAATATCACAGAAGCATACATTATTTAAAAGTCATAGTGTTGAAATAAAAACGGTTCCACAGGATGGTCAGTGAGCGACTGGATCCTGTTTGTGCTCGTCTTCATCACACACTAGTCCTCTGTCCGCTCTGAAACACAGCAGGAACCACACTGTGTGACCACAGGGTGGCGCTGATGGTTCCTGTGGCTTTTAAAAATAAGAGTATTTAATTCAATTGTATTTTATTTTAGTTTGTTTGTTTTCATGTTGTCGCTGTTACACCTGCCAGCGCGCGATTTTTATTTTTATCTTTTGCATCCCAGGTAGGCCAACTATGGAGAGTTCTAAGAAAAGAAAAGCGTCTGAAGCAGTGCTTTAAGTGTGCCGGTATGCACCAGTACTCAGCACCGCCACTTCTCCGTGCTCCGTGTCCGCGACACGGTAAAATACAAATACAGTGAACACGTAATATGCTCTCCTGGCTTCAGACTCTGAGACATTTCATAAACACAATTAAAACTCAAATAGACATTGAGTACTTTACTTAAAATTAACCTTCAACCGAATGTATTTTTTTCGGAGTTCAAAATGTTTTTGTTGCTGCAGAAATGTAGTTTTACACATTATTATTTGTTTATTCAGAGCATAAAGGCAAAAAAATGTGCAGGGTTATTTAATTTTAATCGTCAAAAGTGTTTTAAGGCTCCCAGTGTTTTTTTTTACTCTAGGAAATGGATCCGACCTCTGGTTTAACCCAAAAGAATTTAATGGAATCAACATTTTATTCTTTGTATTTGGGTAAAAATAAGGATCTACACACACACACACACACACATACACACACACACACACACACACACACACACACATACACACAAACACATAAACACACACACACATAAACACACACACACACATACACACATACACACAAACACATAAACACACACACACATAAACACACACACACACACACACACACACACACACACATACACACAAACACATAAACACACACACATACACACACACACACATAAACACACACACATATACATACACACACACACACACACACATACATACACACACACACACACACACACACACACACACACACACACACACACATACACATACACACACACACATACATACACACACACACACACACACACACACACACACACACACACATACACACAAACACACACACATACACACAAACACATACACACACACATACACACAAACACATAAACACACACACACACACACACACATAAACACACACACACTTAAACACACACATACACACACTCACATAAACACACACACTTAAACACACACATACACACAAACACACACACACATAAACACACACACATACACATAAACACACACACACATAAACACACATACACATAAACACACACACACACACATAAACACACACACACATAAACACACACACATACACATAAACACACACACACATAAACACACATATACACACACACACACACACACACTTAAACACACACATAAACACACAAACACACACACACACACACACACTTAAACACACACACAGAGTCTTTAAAACACACACACACAGAGTCTTTAAAACACACACACACACACACACAGTCTTTAAAACACACACACACACAGTCTTTAAAACACACACACACACACAGTCTTTAAAACACACACACACACACAGTCTTTAAAACACACACACACACACAGAGTCTTTAAAACACACACACATACACAGTCTTTAAAACACACACACACACACAGTCTTTAAAACACACACAGTCTTTAAAACACACACACACAGTCTTTAAAACACACACACACAGTCTTTAAAACACAAACATAATGGCTGAAACAAACAGTTTTCTCTCTTAGTTTTTTTATCAAAGCTTTATAAATGAGGCTCTGGATGAAACAGACTCTGATGTAAACTAGAGTAAAAGAATAAAAAGCCCTGCGTTTATGGAAACCTGGTTCTAATTTGTTGTTCACTCTGATCATTTAAAAATGTAATCAACTGTAAAGAAGGTCCACGAGTCCTTTCGGGTGTTCAGTTCGTCAGGTTTCTGAGAAAATCGTTTCTCTTGGATTCAACACAAACAGGAAGACAAGAAAACCAGGAGCAATCCTTGTCTTTGTCTCAGAGCTGAGCCTGAAGTGTCCGGTCCTGGCCTGTAGGGGGCAGTGTCACGCGCACAGCCGCCGGAAACAAGAGGCTCGGTGTGTGTGTGTGTGGTGTGAGCAGCAGGGGGCGGTAATGATCCTAAAGTGTAGTTGTGGAGTGTGTCAGGGCCGTTAGCTGCAGCTAAAGCTATAGACACAGTTTGTAAAAATGTCTAAAGGCCAGAAGCTGAGAGCTTTGGTGAATGAGCGCCTGACTGCGGCAGCGGAAGAGATATTTGAGCTGTTTGAAAGAACCATAGCGGAGTATGAGGAGGAAGTGCACAGGTTCAAACAAAGGAACAACACACAACAACAACTACTGGAGCCAGGTGCGTTCAGGCTCCAGTTCGGACTTTAACGACACTAAACAAAGGCGTTTATTTCCGTCACATTAGAGTCTCTGTTTTATCTTTAATCTGTGTCTGAAGCTCGTGTTAAACTTTTAAAAGTCAGGGTCACATTAAAAACCAATGACAAGAGTCTGGTTTTACCAAAGATTATTTTGTTTTCTTTCTACAACATTAAAGAAAAGCCTCTGTGTCATTACAATATTCTGTCAGACAATTCATGTCTGTGTGGGACCGTTCACAGAGACGTGAGACAAGAGTGGACCTGAAGTGTCTTTTAATGATGGCACTGGTGCATGTAAAAATAAAGATTATTATTATTATTATTATGTAGTGAGGACTGTTGTCATGTCAGACGTGGTTATATAGACAGTTCAGCAACTAGAGTTAAACCTGCAGCTGTTCAAGGCTTAACATGGAAACATACACTAACATCTGCTCTGTCTCCTGCAGGTGTTCAAGACTTAACATGGAAACATACACTAACATCTGCTCTGTCTCCTGCAGGTGTTCAAGACTTAACATGGAAACATACACTAACATCTGCTCTGTCTCCTGCAGGTGTTCAAGACTTAACATGGAAACATACACTAACATCTGCTCTGTGCCCTGCAGGTGTTCAGATTGTGACAGTGATTCAAGAAGAAGTGGAGACCAGGCCAGATCCCCCCCACATTAAAGAGGAACCAGAGGAAGAACAGCTGCAGGAGTTCACACTCCCTCCTGTCTGTGTGAAAAGTGAAGATGATGAAGACAAGTCTTCTGTGCTTCTTCAAAGACCACCTGAGGAGAACAGAGAGGAAACTAATGGAGAGGACTGTGGAGCAGAAGCATGCTGCAGCTCAGATCCACTCACACCTTTACACTCAGACTCTGAGGGACACAGGTCGAACAGAAGGTCTGCTCTGATGAATAAGGACTCCTCGGCGAGTGACGAAGGAAGAAACGCCAAAAAACACCGCTGCCCAGAGTGTGGGAAGAGGTATCTGCGCAGAGGCCACCTGCAGGAGCACATGTTGACTCACACCGGAGAGAGGCCCTTCAGGTGTTCAGTCTGTGAGAAAACCTTCATCCGAGCCAATCACCTGAAGATCCACATCAGGACCCACTCTGGAGAGAGACCCTTCAGCTGTCCAGTCTGCATGAAGAGGTTCACCAACAACGGGAATCTCCGGGTCCATCTGAGGAACTCTCACTCGGGAGACGGACAGCTCCAGGACGCGGCGGAGTGGAGGAAAGCCTTCCTGCCGAGCTAAGAGTAACTTTAATATTTCATCAGAACTGAACCATCAAAGAAATCTATAACTGACCAATCCACGAGACTGAGCCGTTTTTCTCTTTCATTTAAATATTTATCCTACACCTGTCACTGATTCCTCCCACAGTGTCATTTTCCTGGAGACATTAAAGTCAGTCACTTTTTGTGGAGCATTTCTTTATTTAGAGTCATTCTCAGATAAAAGTATGTCTGTGTTGTTCTTGAGCAGAGGCTGAGGGCTCGTTTCAAGATGAAGGTATTTAAGAATCTTCTCGGTGACCAGGCCCCGGACAGGGACGAGGTCCGTCCTGAGTACCTGCGAGCTTCAGGGTTCTGTACAGTGTCTTTACTTTTCCTCAGGTCTGAGAGGATGTTGTGGTTCTGTTCTGACTCACGTAGCCTGGATTAGACAACACTTTCCTGACCCAGTGAGTGACCACTTTAGCTTTCAAACTTTATTTATACAGCACTTTTCTTCAAACTCAATGCCCCATCATTTAAAAGCATTAAACGCAACATTCAGTTTAAAAAACTGTATTTTTCAAAAAGGTGTAAAACAGTAACATAAAAATACTTTTGAAACACTTTATAAAAGCAGGACTATGTAGTGTTTAGAGGTATGAGTATGAGCAAGTATGAGCGAGTACGAGTGAGTATGAGCAAGTATAAGTGAGTACGAGTGAGTATGAGCGAGCACGAGTGAGTATGAGTAAGTACGAGTGAGTATGAGCGAGCACGAGTGAGTATGAGCAAGTATGAGCGAGTACGAGTAAGTACGAGTGAGTACGAGTAAGTATGAGTGAGTACGAGTGAGTATGACTGAGCACGAGTGAGTATGAGTAAGTATGAGTGAGTACGAGTGAGTATGAGCGAGCACGAGTGGGTATGAGCAAGTATGAGTGAGTACGAGTGAGTATGAGCGAGCACGAGTGAGTATGAGTAAGTACGAGTGAGTATGAGCGAGCACGAGTGAGTATGAGCAAGTATGAGCGAGTACGAGTAAGTACGAGTGAGTACGAGTAAGTATGAGTGAGTACGAGTGAGTATGAGCGAGCACGAGTGAGTATGAGCAAGTATAAGTGAGTGCAGGTAAGTATGAGTAAATGCGGTGAGTATGACTGAGCACGCGGCGAGCACGGTGAGTATGAGCAAGTATGAGTAAGTGCGAGTGAGTATGACTGAGCACGCGGTGAGTATGAGTGAGTGCAGTGAGTATGAGCGAGCAAGTGAGTGCGAGTGAGTATGAGTGAGTACGAGTAAGTATGAGTGAGTACGAGTGAGTATGACTGAGTACGAGTGAGTATGAGGAGTCGAGTAAGTATGGTGAGTGCAGTGAGTATGAGCGAGCACGAGTGAGTATGAGTATGAGTGAGTGGTGGTATGGTGAGTACGAGTAAGTATGAGTGAGTACGAGTGAGTATGAGCAAGTATAAGTGAGTACGAGTGAGTATGAGCGAGTACGAGTAAGTATGAGTGAGTACGAGTGAGTATGACTGAGCACGAGTGAGTATGAGCAAGTATAAGTGAGTACGAGTAAGTACGAGGGAGTACGAGAAATAATATAATCTGGCATGACTCAACACTGTCATAATTCTTTTAAAAAGCCGCTCAGAAATGAGACCCACTGCAGATGTAGACATAAAGGTTTCTAAACCTGATCACGTTACATAACCTATAACTGCAGGTGTAAGAAGCTGCAGGGAAAGCACCATAAACGAGTGGCTGGCATAGTGTTCAGGAACATCTGAGCAAAATGTTCATGCTTAAAAACAAATATGACTCAACATTTTCAGACACATTTTATTTAATTCATTAAGATAAAAATGTAAATAAAAAACTGTACAAGTAAAGAATTAATGAAAAGGATGTTTCACAAAATAACGCCTTCAAATCCCAATCTGTGCCGTTGTTACTGGAACGACATCGAACCGACAGCAGCATCACACACACCTTCTCTTCTCATACGTTCTTAAAGAGTTTATACTTTTCTTAAATACTGGAAGTCTCTGTTCCATTACTTTAGTCTCGAGTCCGTTCCTTCTTTGATATCGACTTTTTCCAAACCTCTTTTGGATATTTAATGGTAATGTTTTGTTTGACTTTCAGAGTTTTTTGTAAAGTAAATAAAGGCTGTAAGTTGTAAGTCTACACAGTACATTAAATATGGCACAACAGTAAATACTGCAGATTCATTTAAAAACTGGTATTTTTTTCCTTTTGTGTCATTTATGAGATGTTCAACTCAAGTCTTTATCTAAACTAACTCCTAAAATGTGGCTTTCTTTACCCTTCCATTATCAGGTCCACTTTCGTTGTGTGTATTTGTCCTGCTCTGTTCAGGAGTTCAGCTCTGACCTCATGTGAACATCTGACTTTGCCTCAGATCTTTCAGCAGGTTCTGGACTCAGAGCTCCAGCTCCACTGTGGGTTTTCATGTGAACTCTCAGGTGAGTGTTCTGCGTAAACCTTTTCTCACAAACTGAGCAGCTGTAGGGCTTCTCTCCTGTGTGAGTTTTCATGTGTCTATTCAGGGTGCATCGGTCCCCAAAGCATTTTTTACAAACTGAACAGCTGAAGGGCTTCTCTCCTGTGTGAGTTAATGTATGTTGTCGAAGATTAGATCTATGTGAAAAACCTTTGTTACAAACTGAGCAGCTGAAGGGTTTCTCTCCTGTGTGAGTTCTCATGTGTACAAGAAAATCTCTTTTATTCCAACATCCTTTGTCACAAAAAGAACAACGGAAAGGCCACTGTCCTGTGTGAATACTCATGTGTGACTTGAGGTTGCATATGCGAGTAAAATCTCTTTGACAAAATGGACACGTGAAAGGTTTCTCTCCTGTGTGACTCAACATATGGTTCTGTAAATGTTTTTGGCACAGAAACCTCTTCCCACACTCGGAGCATTGATAGTGTTTGTCATCTTCTCCAGCAGCTCTCTCAGAGGACTCAGGGTTTATCTCTGAGGAGCTTCTTTTCCCCTGAGTCTGCTCCTGAGTCCAGTCGTCAGAGTGGTCCGTGTGCTCAGAGTCTGAGTGTAAAAGTGTGAGTGGATCTGAGCTGCAGCCTGCTTCTGCTCCACAGTCCTCTCCATTAGTTTCCTCTCTGTTCTCCTCAGGTGCTCTTTGATGAAGCACAGAGGACTTGTCTTCATCATCTTCACTTTTCACACAGACAGGAGGGAACTCCTGCAGCTGCTCTTCCTCTGGTTCTTCTTTAATGACGATGTCAAACGGAAGCTGAACACCTGCAGGACACACATTGACAGCAGAGAGGATAATAATAATAATAATATAAAACCAAGTGAACAGTTCCAAAACTTAGTGACAGCATCAGGACAGAGACCAGCCCAAACCATTTTAAACCTTTTAAAACCATCTTTAGCTCATCAGGAAATGTCCCGTTAGAATTATAAAGCTTATTCTCATAAACATATTAGCATTACTGAAGCTGTATTTCAGAATCTTATCCATCTTTGGACTTTTTATTTGAAACAGACTCGCTCCATAAGAAGGATTAGTGCTGAGACAGAACTAAATGTAGATTCTTTTAGTCTTTGAGGCAGTAAAGTTTGAAACGTGTTAAATGTTGAGAACAGAGAGCGTGTCAGAGTCTGAGAGTGTGGTACCTTTGTCTGAGTCCTCGAGGATCTGAGAGAGTTTCTGCTGAGGCTCCTTCATCTGACTGATACACAAGAAACAGAACAGGCTTTACATGGACTAGAACAGGCTTTACGTTGACTAGAACGGGTTTAAATAGGACTAGAACAGGCTTTACGTGGACTAGAACTGGCTTTACATGGACTAGAACAGCCTTTACATGGACTAGAACAGCCTTTACATGGACTAGAACAGGTTTAAATAGGACTAGAACAGGCTTTACATGGACTAGAACAGCCTTTACATGGACTAAAACAGGCTTTACATGGACTAGAACAGGTTTAAATAGGACTAGAACAGGCTTTACGTGGACTAGAACAGGCTTTACATGGACTAGAACAGGCTTTACGTGGACTAGAACAGGCTTTACATGGACTAGAACAGCCTTTACATGGACTAGAACAGCCTTTACATGGACTAGAACAGGCTTTACATGGACTAGAACAGCCTTTACATGGACTAGAACAGGCTTTACATGGACTAGAACAGCCTTTACATGGACTAGAACAGGCTTTACATGGACTAGAACAGCCTTTACATGGACTAGAACAGCCTTTACATGGACTAGAACAGGCTTTACATGGACTAAAACAGGCTTTACATGGACTAGAACAGGTTTAAATAGGACTAGAACAGGCTTTACGTGGACTAGAACAGGCTTTACGTGGACTAGAACAGGTTTCAATAGTACTAGAACAGGTTTTACAGGGACTAGAACATGTTTCAATAGGATTTGAACAGGTTTTAGTTGGATCTGAACAGGTTTTAGTTGGATCTGAACAGGTTTTAGTTGGATCTGAACAGGTTTTAGTTGGATTTGAACAGGTTTTAGTTGGATCTGAACAGGTTTTAGTTGGATCTGAACAGGTTTTAGTTGGATCTGAACAGGTTTTAGTTGGATCTGAACAGGTTTTAGTTGGATCTGAACAGGTTTTAGTTGGATTTGAACAGGTTTTAGTTGGATTTGAACAGGTTTTAGTTGGATCTGAACAGGTTTTAGTTGGATCTGAACAGGTTTTAGTTGGATTGGAGCAGGTTTTAGTTGGATCTGAACAGGTTTTAGTTGGATTTGAACAGGTTTTAGTTGGATTTGAACAGGTTTTAGTTGGATCTGAACAGGTTTTAGTTGGATCTGAACAGGTTTTAGTTGGATTGGAGCAGGTTTTAGTTGGATCTGAACAGGTTTTAGTTGGATCTGAACAGGTTTTAGTTGGATCTGAACAGGTTTTAGTTGGATCTGAACAGGTTTTAGTTGGATTGGAGCAGGTTTTAGTTGGATCTGAACAGGTTTTAGTTGGATTTGAACAGGTTTTAGTTGGATCTGAACAGGTTTTAGTTGGATCTGAACAGGTTTTAGTTGGATCTGAACAGGTTTTAGTTGGATCTGAACAGGTTTTAGTTGGATCTGAACAGGTTTTAGTTGGATTGGAGCAGGTTTTAGTTGGATCTGAACAGGTTTTAGTTGGATTTGAACAGGTTTTAGTTGGATCTGAACAGGTTTTAGTTGGATCTGAACAGGTTTTAGTTGGATCTGAACAGGTTTTAGTTGGATCTGAACAGGTTTTGGTTGGATCTGAACAGGTTTTAGTTGGATTGGAGCAGGTTTAAACCAGTGACTGTTATATACATCTGTTCTTTTGTGACAGAATCTGTCTGAACGTCTCCTGCGCCCCCTGTCGGCGGTGCTCTGACCTGTGTTTGGTGTTTGGTGGGTCCCACAGCTCCGTCTCCTCCTTCAGCTTCACTTCTGCCATGTTTCACTGCGCTCTGTTCACTTTAAGGCTCCGCTTTGGGGCTGTTTGTTACAGTTAGCTTCAGAGCTAATCACACAGGGGTCCTCACGAGTTCACTGAGAGGGGCGTCCTGACAGCTGCCTGTTCAAAAACACAGACCGAGAGCAGCTCTGGGGGAGGCCACTAGGGGGCAGGCTGCGGGAGGAGGACACAGAAGGGAAGAGTGAGCACACGTCTGGAGACATGCACAAACACAGAAACAGCCTGTTCCTCTGAGATGTTCACACAATGTGAAGAGGCACATAGTATTTAGTCACATTTATGAAGAGCTTTATTTTAAAGTATTGTCTCAGCATCGAGAAGGAAAGGAAAGGAACACGTTAGAGCTTTTTGTTTCTGAATGATTCCATTTGAACAAACTAATGTGCCCTTTCTTCAGACGGAGTTATGCATCAAGCTTTACTTTAAGAAACTTGTCCTGAAAGAAAAGAGGTGCTGGATCAAACATGTCCCGGTCCTGATTTAGGAGCTGGGCCTATAAATAAAGTCTCTTCCCTAAACTGTTGTCCTGTTGTTCCTAAAAGTAAAGGAGCCTTTGATAGAACTCAATCATTAGATACACGTGAATGTCCAGCGGCTGTTCAGCTCGTAGATCCAGAGATCTGTGGCACTGCTGAAAGAAGTGGGTCTGAGCAGCACACTCCGCATTAGCCTCACACAGTTCTCTGAGTGCTCACAGGAGACAGCAGCAGGGCCCCACTCAGGTGTGTCACACCTAGGTTTATGTGGACAATGTGGAGCGTGAGGCCTGCGTGTGTTTGGGGCGGGGCTTAGGCTCCTGCCGACCAAGCAGAAGAAAATGAACCGATACTGAGGACCTGCTGGACTTACAAAGACTTGTCCCCCACTGAGCATGTGTTTGTGCTCACACCAGATCCTGCTGCTTTTAGTTTTGTCTCTGTTGGCGTTAAACGGTGAGAGACGAGAGGCTCTGACACAGACAGGATCCTGGGAAACATGGAACCCTTTACAATTACTTCAGTCAGAGAGTCTTTATTGGCTCTTTGGCTCTTGTATTATAGATATTTAGCTTTGTTCAGCCTCAGGTAAGCCAGGTGTGCACTTGCTTTTTGTTTTCCTCGAGGAACAGTCGATGCACAGAATGACAACGAGGACGCTCTTGTTCTGTCATTTATTCATTTAGTTTTAGACGCTTTTATCCAAAGTGACTTACATTAAGCTTCTATTCACCAGTGTTACAGCTGGAACAACACTGGAGGCAAGAGTTAAGTGTCTTGCTCAAGGACACAACGACAGTATGAACTGTGGGGAGAGCGGGATTCAAACCAACAACCTTCTGGTTGAAGGACGAACTTGAAGTAAACTCATGGAAATGCTCAGTGTTTGTGTTTAATAAAGCAGCTCTTTCATTGGTTTAATTACATCACGTGATCAACAAGTGTCACCGACTGAGCCACTGGGTCTTTAGTGTTAAAATAAAAGCTCTATTCTCTTTAGTTTACAGAGTTATCATCTGTCAAATATAAAAGCTCTATTCTCTTTAGTTTACAGAGTTATCATCTGTCAAATATAAACGCTCTATTCTCTTTGGTTTACAGAGTTATCATCTGTCAAATATAAAAGCTCTGTTCTCTTTAGTTTTAGAGTAATTATCATCTGTCAAATATAAAAGCTCTATTCTCTTTAGTTTTAGAGTAATTATCATCTGTCAAATATAAAAGCTCTGTTCTCTTTAGTTTACAGAGTTATCATCTGTCAAATATAAAAGCTCTATTCTCTTTAGTTTACAGAGTTATCATCTGTCAAATATAAAAGCTCTATTCTCTTTAGTTTACAGAGTTATCATCTGTCAAATATAAAAGCTCTAGTCTCTTTAGTTTACAGAGTTATCATCTGTCAAATATAAAAGCTCTAGTCTCTTTAGTTTACAGAGTTATCATCTGTCAAATATAAACGCTCTATTCTCTTTAGTTTACAGAGTTATCATCTGTCAAATATAAACGCTCTATTCTCTTTAGTTTACAGAGTTATCATCTGTCAAATATAAACGCTCTATTCTCTTTAGTTTACAGAGTTATCATCTGTCAAATATAAACGCTCTATTCTCTTTAGTTTACAGAGTTATCATCTGTCAAATATAAAAGCTCTATTCTCTTTAGTTTTAGAGTAATTATCATCTGTCAAATATAAAAGCTCTATTCTCTTTAGTTTACAGAGTTATCATCTGTCAAATATAAAAGCTCTAGTCTCTTTAGTTTACAGAGTTATCATCTGTCAAATATAAACGATCTATTCTCTTTAGTTTACAGAGTTATCATCTGTCAAATATAAAAGCTCTATTCTCTTTAGTTTACAGAGTTATCATCTGTCAAATATAAAAGCTCTATTCTCTTTAGTTTACAGAGTTATCATCTGTCAAATATAAAAGCTCTATTCTCTTTAGTTTACAGAGTTATCATCTGTCAAATATAAAAGCTCTATTCTCTTTAGTTTACAGAGTTATCATCTGTCAAATATAAAAGCTCTATTCTCTTTAGTTTACAGAGTTATCATCTGTCAAATATAAACGCTCTATTCTCTTTAGTTTACAGAGTTATCATCTGTCAAATATAAACGCTCTATTCTCTTTAGTTTACAGAGTTATCATCTGTCAAATATAAAAGCTCTATTCTCTTTAGTTTACAGAGTTATCATCTGTCAAATATAAAAGCTCTGTTCTCTTTAGTTTACAGAGTTATCATCTGTCAAATATAAAAGCTCTGTTCTCTTTAGTTTACAGTTATCATCTGTCAAATATAAAAGCTCTATTCTCTTTAGTTTACAGAGTTATCATCTGTCAAATATAAAAGCTCTATTCTCTTTAGTTTACAGAGTTATCATCTGTCAAATATAAAAGCTCTATTCTCTTTAGTTTACAGAGTTATCATCTGTGAAATATAAACGCTCTGTTCTCTTTAGTTTACAGAGTTATCATCTGTCAAATATAAAAGCTCTATTCTCTTTAGTTTACAGAGTTATCATCTGTCAAATATAAAAGCTCTGTTCTCTTTAGTTTACAGAGTTATCATCTGTCAAATATAAACGCTCTATTCTCTTTAGTTTACAGAGTTATCATCTGTCAAATATAAAAGCTCTATTCTCTTTAGTTTACAGAGTTATCATCTGTCAAATATAAAAGCTCTATTCTCTTTAGTTTACAGAGTTATCATCTGTCAAATATAAAAGCTCTATTCTCTTTAGTTTACAGAGTTATCATCTGTCAAATATAAAAGCTCTATTCTCTTTAGTTTACAGAGTTATCATCTGTCAAATATAAAAGCTCTAGTCTCTTTAGTTTACAGAGTTATCATCTGTCAAATATAAACGCTCTATTCTCTTTAGTTTACAGAGTTATCATCTGTCAAATATAAAAGCTCTAGTCTCTTTAGTTTACAGAGTTATCATCTGTCAAATATAAACGATCTATTCTCTTTAGTTTACAGAGTTATCATCTGTCAAATATAAACGATCTATTCTCTTTAGTTTACAGAGTTATCATCTGTCAAATATAAAAGCTCTATTCTCTTTAGTTTACAGAGTTATCATCTGTCAAATATAAAAGCTCTATTCTCTTTAGTTTACAGAGTTATCATCTGTCAAATATAAACGCTCTATTCTCTTTAGTCAAATATAAAAGCTCTGAACTACAATTATGAACTTTTAATGCACCTTTTATTTTATAAAACTATACATTATAGAAATAATTTCATAAGTAATACACAAATGAAAGTTAGAGAACATGAATGAACGTTAGGCCGACTATAGGCCTACTGCAATAGGCCTACTGCAGTCACTATTAAATAAGGACTGGTCCATTTTCAAACGTGTCCTTGTTCAACAAAAGTGTGTTAAAAGCCCAGTTCCCAACAGTCCCTGCCCTAAGTGTTCCTAAGTGTTCCTAAGTGTCCCTAAGTGTTCCTAAGTGTCCCTAAGTGTCCCTAAGTGTCCCTAAGTGTTCCTAAGTGTTCCTAAGTGTCCCTAAGTGTCCCTAAGTGTTCCTAAGTGTCCCTAAGTGTTCCTAAGTGTTCCTAAGTGTCCCTAAGTGTTCCTAAGTGTCCCTAAGTGTCCCTAAGTGTCCCTAAGTGTCCCTAAGTGTCCCTAAGTGTTCCTAAGTGTCCCTAAGTGTTCCTAAGTGTTCCTAAGTGTCCCTAAGTGTCCCTAAGTGTCCCTAAGTGTTCCTAAGTGTTCCTAAGTGTCCCTAAGTGTTCCTAAGTGTCCCTAAGTGTTCCTAAGTGTCCCTAAAAGTCCCTAAGTGTCCCTAAGTGTCCCTAAGTGTTCCTAAGTGTTCCTAAGTGTCCCTAAGTGTCCCTAAGTGTTCCTAAGTGTCCCTAAGTGTCCCTAAGTGTTCCTAAGTGTCCCTAAGTGTTCCTAAGTGTTCCTAAGTGTCCCTAAGTGTTCCTAAGTGTCCCTAAAAGTCCCTAAGTGTCCCTAAGTGTCCCTAAGTGTTCCTAAGTGTCCCTAAGTGTTCCTAAGTGTCCCTAAGTGTCCCTAAGTGTCCCTAAGTGTTCCTAAGTGTCCCTAAGTGTTCCTAAGTGTTCCTAAGTGTCCCTAAGTGTTCCTAAGTGTTCCTAAGTGTCCCTAAGTGTTCCTAAGTGTCCCTAAAAGTCCCTAAGTGTCCCTAAGTGTCCCTAAGTGTTCCTAAGTGTTCCTAAGTGTCCCTAAGTGTCCCTAAGTGTTCCTAAGTGTCCCTAAGTGTCCCTAAGTGTCCCTAAGTGTTCCTAAGTGTCCCTAAGTGTTCCTAAGTGTCCCTAAGTGTCCCTAAGTGTCCCTAAGTGTCCCTAAGTGTTCCTAAGTGTCCCTAAGTGTTCCAAAGTGTCCCTAAGTGTCCCTAAGTGTTCCTAAGTGTCCCTAAGTGTCCCTAAGTGTTCCAAAGTGTCCCTAAGTGTTCCTAAGTGTCCCTAAGTGTTCCTAAGTGTCCCTAAGTGTCCCTAAGTGTCCCTAAGTGTTCCTAAGTGTTCCTAAGTGTCCCTAAGTGTTCCTAAGTGTCCCTAAGTGTTCCTAAGTGTCCCTAAGTGTCCCTAAGTGTCCCTAAGTGTTCCTAAGTGTTCCTAAGTGTCCCTAAGTGTTCCTAAGTGTCCCTAAGTGTCCCTAAGTGTTCCTAAGTGTTCCTAAGTGTTCCTAAGTGTCCCTAAGTGTTCCTAAGTGTCCCTAAGTGTTCCTAAGTGTTCCTAAGTGTCCCTAAGTGTCCCTAAGTGTTCCTAAGTGTTCCTAAGTGTCCCTAAGTGTCCCTAAGTGTCCCTAAGTGTTCCTAAATGTCCCTAAGTGTCCCTAAGTGTCCCTAAAAGTCCCTAAGTGTCCCTAAGTGTCCCTAAGTGTCCCTAAGTGTCCCTAAGTGTCCCTAAGTGTTCCTAAGTGTCCCTAAGTGTCTCTAAGTGTTCCTAAGTGTTCCTAAGTGTCCCTAAGTGTTCCTAAGTGTCCCTAAGTGTCCCTAAGTGTCCCTAAGTGTTCCTAAGTGTTCCTAAGTGTCCCTAAGTGTCCCTAAGTGTTTCTAAGTGTTCCTAAGTGTTCCTAAGTGTCCCTAAGTGTTCCTAAGTGTCCCTAAGTGTTCCTAAGTGTTCCTAAGTGTCCCTAAGTGTTCCTAAGTGTCCCTAAGTGTTCCTAAGTGTTTCTAAGTGTTCCTAAGTGTTCCTAAGTGTCCCTAAGTGTTCCTAAGTGTCCCTAAGTGTCCCTAAGTGTCCCTAAGTGTCCCTAAGTGTCCCTAAGTGTTCCTAAGTGTTTCTAAGTGTTCCTAAGTGTTCCTAAGTGTCCCTAAGTGTCCCTAAGTGTTCCTAAGTGTCCCTAAGTGTTCCTAAGTGTCCCTAAGTGTTCCTAAGTGTCCCTAAGTGTCCCTTAGTGTCCCTAAGTGTCCCTAAGTGTCCCTAAGTGTCCCTAAGTGTCCCTAAGTGTTCCTAAGTGTTCCTAAGTGTTCCTAAGTGTCCCTAAGTGTTCCTAAGTGTCCCTAAGTGTCCCTAAGTGTTCCTAAGTGTCCCTAAGTGTTCCTAAGTGTCCCTAAGTGTTCCTAAGTGTCCCTAAGTGTCCCTAAGTGTCCCTAAGTGTCCCTAAGTGTTCCTAAGTGTCCCTAAGTGTCCCTAAGTGTTCCTAAGTGTTCCTAAGTGTTCCTAAGTGTCCTAAGTGTTCCTAAGTGTTCCTAAGTTCCTAAGTGTTCCTAAGTGTTCCTAAGTGTTCCTAAGTGTCCCTAAGTGTCCCTAAGTGTCCCTAAGTGTCCCTAAGTGTTCCTAAGTGTTTCTAAGTGTTCCTAAGTGTTCCTAAGTGTCCCTAAGTGTTCCTAAGTGTCCCTAAGTGTTCCTAAGTGTCCCTAAGTGTTCCTAAGTGTCCCTAAAAGTCCCTAAGTGTCCCTAAGTGTTCCTAAGTGTTCCTAAGTGTTCCTAAGTGTCCCTAAGTGTCCCTAAGTGTCCCTAAGTGTTCCTAAGTGTCCCTAAGTGTCCCTAAGTGTCCCTAAGTGTTTCTAAGTGTTCCTAAGTGTTCCTAAGTGTCCCTAAGTGTTCCTAAGTGTCCCTAAGTGTCCCTAAGTGTCCCTAAGTGTCCCTAAGTGTTCCTAAGTGTTCCTAAGTGTTCCTAAGTGTCCCTAAGTGTTCCTAAGTGTTCCTAAGTGTCTCTAAGTGTCTCTAAGTGTTTCTAAGTGTTCCTAAGTGTTCCTAAGTGTCCCTAAGTGTTCCTAAGTGTTCCTAAGTGTCTCTAAGTGTTCCTAAGTGTCCCTAAGTGTCCCTAAGTGTCCCTAAGTGTTCCTAAGTGTCCCTAAGTGTCCCTAAGTGTTCCTAAGTGTTCCTAAGTGTCCCTAAGTGTCCCTAAGTGTCCCTAAGTGTTCCTAAGTGTTCCTAAGTGTTCCTAAGTGTCCCTAAGTGTTCCTAAGTGTCCCTAAGTGTCCCTAAGTGTTCCTAAGTGTCCCTAAGTGTTCCTAAGTGTTTCTAAGTGTTCCTAAGTGTCCCTAAGTGTCCCTAAGTGTTCCTAAGTGTTCCTAAGTGTCCCTAAGTGTCCCTAAGTGTCCCTAAGTGTCCCTAAGTGTCCCTAAGTGTTCCTAAGTGTTTCTAAGTGTTTCTAAGTGTTCCTAAGTGTTCCTAAGTGTTCCTAAGTGTCCCTAAGTGTCCCTAAGTGTTTCTAAGTGTTCCTAAGTGTTTCTAAGTGTCCCTAAGTGTCCCTAAGTGTTCCTAAGTGTTCCTAAGTGTCCCTAAGTGTTCCTAAGTGTTTCTACGTGTCCCTAAGTGTTCCTAAGTGTCCCTAAGTGTTCCTAAGTGTCCCTAAGTGTCCCTAAGTGTTCCTAAGTGTTCCTAAGTGTCTCTAAGTGTTCCTAAGTGTTTCTAAGTGTTCCTAAGTGTTCCTAAGTGTCCCTAAGTGTTCCTAAGTGTCCCTAAGTGTCCCTAAGTGTCCCTAAGTGTTCCTAAGTGTTCCTAAGTGTCTCTAAGTGTTCCTAAGTGTTTCTAAGTGTTCCTAAGTGTTCCTAAGTGTCCCTAAGTGTTCCTAAGTGTTCCTAAGTGTCTCTAAGTGTTCCTAAGTGTTTCTAACTTAAGTGTCCCTAAGTGTTCCTAAGTGTCCCTAAGTGTTCCTAAGTGTCCCTAAGTGTTCCTAAGTGTCCCTAAGTGTTCCTAAGTGTCCCTAAGTGTTCCTAAGTGTTCCTAAGTGTCCCTAAGTGTCCCTAAGTGTCCCTAAGTGTCCCTAAGTGTTCCTAAGTGTTCCTAAGTGTCCCTAAGTGTCCCTAAGTGTCCCTAAGTGTTCCTAAGTGTCCCTAAGTGTCCCTAAGTGTCCCTAAGTGTCCCTAAGTGTCCCTAAGTGTTCCTAAGTGTCCCTAAGTGTCCCTAAGTGTTCCTAAGTGTCCCTAAGTGTTCCTAAGTGTCCCTAAGTGTCCCTAAGTGTTCCTAAGTTTCCCTAAGTGTTCCTAAGTGTTCCTAAGTGTCCCTAAGTGTTCCTAAGTGTCCCTAAGTGTCCCTAAGTGTTCCTAAGTGTCCCTAAGTGTTCCTAAGTGTCCCTAAGTGTTCCTAAGTGTCCCTAAGTGTTCCTAAGTGTTCCTAAGTGTCCCTAAGTGTTCCTAAGTGTCCCTAAGTGTCCCTAAGTGTCTCTAAGTGTCCCTAAGTGTCCCTAAGTGTCCCTAAGTGTTCCTAAGTGTCCCTAAGTGTCCCTAAGTGTTCCTAAGTGTCCCTAAGTGTTCCTAAGTGTTCCTAAGTGTCCCTAAGTGTTCCTAAGTGTCCCTAAGTGTTCCTAAGTGTCCCTAAGTGTTCCTAAGTGTTCCTAAGTGTCCCTAAGTGTTCCTAAGTGTCCCTAAGTGTTCCTAAGTGTCCCTAAGTGTCCCTAAGTGTCCCTAAGTGTTCCTAAGTGTTCCTAAGTGTCTCTAAGTGTTCCTAAGTGTTTCTAAGTGTTCCTAAGTGTTCCTAAGTGTCCCTAAGTGTTCCTAAGTGTTCCTAAGTGTCTCTAAGTGTTCCTAAGTGTTTCTAACTTAAGTGTCCCTAAGTGTTCCTAAGTGTCCCTAAGTGTTCCTAAGTGTCCCTAAGTGTTCCTAAGTGTCCCTAAGTGTTCCTAAGTGTCCCTAAGTGTTCCTAAGTGTTCCTAAGTGTCCCTAAGTGTCCCTAAGTGTCCCTAAGTGTCCCTAAGTGTTCCTAAGTGTTCCTAAGTGTCCCTAAGTGTCCCTAAGTGTCCCTAAGTGTTCCTAAGTGTCCCTAAGTGTCCCTAAGTGTCCCTAAGTGTCCCTAAGTGTCCCTAAGTGTTCCTAAGTGTCCCTAAGTGTCCCTAAGTGTTCCTAAGTGTCCCTAAGTGTTCCTAAGTGTTGTCCCTAAGTGTAAGTGTTCCTAAGTCCCTAAGTGTTCCTAAGTGTCCCTAAGTGTCCCTAAGTGTTCCTAAGTGTCCCTAAGTGTTCCTAAGTGTCCCTAAGTGTTCCTAAGTGTCCCTAAGTGTTCCTAAGTGTTCCTAAGTGTCCCTAAGTGTTCCTAAGTGTCCCTAAGTGTCCCTAAGTGTCTCTAAGTGTCCCTAAGTGTCCCTAAGTGTCCCTAAGTGTTCCTAAGTGTCCCTAAGTGTCCCTAAGTGTTCCTAAGTGTCCCTAAGTGTTCCTAAGTGTTCCTAAGTGTCCCTAAGTGTTCCTAAGTGTCCCTAAGTGTTCCTAAGTGTCCCTAAGTGTTCCTAAGTGTTCCTAAGTGTCCCTAAGTGTTCCTAAGTGTCCCTAAGTGTTCCTAAGTGTCCCTAAGTGTTTCTAAGTGTCCCTAAGTGTCCCTAAGTGTCCCTAAGTGTTCCTAAGTGTTCCTAAGTGTTCCTAAGTGTTCCTAAGTGTCCCTAAGTGTTCCTAAGTGTCCCTAAGTGTTCCTAAGTGTCCCTAAGTGTTCCTAAGTGTTCCTAAGTGTCCCTAAGTGTTCCTAAGTGTTCCTAAGTGTTCCTAAGTGTCCCTAAGTGTCCCTAAGTGTTCCTAAGTGTTCCTAAGTGTTCCTAAGTGTCCCTAAGTGTCCCTAAGTGTCCCTAAGTGTTCCTAAGTGTCCCTAAGTGTCCCTAAGTGTTCCTAAGTGTCCCTAAGTGTTCCTAAGTGTTCCTAAGTGTCCCTAAGTGTTCCTAAGTGTCCCTAAGTGTTCCTAAGTGTCCCTAAGTGTTTCTAAGTGTTCCTAAGTGTCCCTAAGTGTTCCTAAGTGTCCCTAAGTGTTCCTAAGTGTCCCTAAGTGTCTCTAAGTGTCCCTAAGTGTTCCTAAGTGTCCCTAAGTGTTCCTAAGTGTTCCTAAGTGTTCCTAAGTGTTCCTAAGTGTCCCTAAGTGTCCCTAAGTGTCCCTAAGTGTTCCTAAGTGTCCCTAAGTGTCCCTAAGTGTTCCTAAGTGTCCCTAAGTGTTCCTAAGTGTTCCTAAGTGTCCCTAAGTGTTCCTAAGTGTCCCTAAGTGTTCCTAAGTGTCCTAAGTGTTAGTGTTCCTAAGTGTCCCTAAGTGTTCCTAAGTGTCCCTAAGTGTTCCTAAGTGTCCCTAAGTGTTCCTAAGTGTTCCTAAGTGTCCCTAAGTGTTCCTAAGTGTTCCTAAGTGTCCCTAAGTGTTCCTAAGTGTCCCTAAGTGTTCCTAAGTGTCCCTAAGTGTTCCTAAGTGTCCCTAAGTGTTTCTAAGTGTTCCTAAGTGTCCCTAAGTGTTCCTAAGTGTCCCTAAGTGTTCCTAAGTGTCCCTAAGTGTTTCTAAGTGTCCCTAAGTGTTCCTAAGTGTCCCTAAGTGTTCCTAAGTGTTCCTAAGTGTTCCTAAGTGTTCCTAAGTGTCCCTAAGTGTTCCTAAGTGTCCCTAAGTGTTCCTAAGTGTCCCTAAGTGTTCCTAAGTGTCCCTAAGTGTTTCTAAGTGTTCCTAAGTGTCCCTAAGTGTTCCTAAGTGTCCCTAAGTGTTCCTAAGTGTCCCTAAGTGTTTCTAAGTGTCCCTAAGTGTTCCTAAGTGTCCCTAAGTGTCCCTAAGTGTCCCTAAGTGTTCCTAAGTGTTCCTGTTGAAGCAGTGCTACAAAAGAACAACTATAAAGTCTGATGATTATTCATTAATAATGTGTCTCTTAAAACAAGTGTCAAACCTGTGAGACTTTTGAATCTTTGAACGAGTTATTGTTGGTTTTGTCGTGACATTATTATATTGAAAGATCTTAAATGATGTTATTTTGTCGGACATTGTTACAATAAAATCAAAGTTACATTATGTTCATAGGGTGCAATGGAAAGTCTACAAAGAGTCTCAAACAGAAAAACTGATGCAAAATGATAATATACAGTGTCTTGTGAAATGATTTCTGACTTGATTTTAAACGTTTTTAAAAAAGTGAAAAGTGCAGAGTGCAATAGTTTTCAGGTCCTTTTCTCTGAGAACAGCCAACTGCTGTTGTGTCCAACACTGAGCGCTCAGCCTTTGGCACAATTGTGTGGAATAAGTCATGAACGCACAGCCGTTTCAACGCCATAGAGTCTTTATTGTTCACAATCAACACATTAACGACCCCGAGTAGGCTCTCCCCAAGCTCTACTAATTATTGTACAGTAAACGTAAGCTTTTATACAGTTTTGATCTGACAGTTCAGTGATAACTCTTTCTGTAAGGCTTTGAAGATCTTCTCATTAACTCTCCTTCCTCTGGCCTTGGCTCCATGTCTCTCTCTGGTCTTTACTGTGTGTGTGCTTTAAACTGTTTGAAACCATACTCTTCCGACATTATGTTTTCTCTTTTACTTCAATATGTTTCTAGATGTATTAATATAACGTCCCTTACTTGATTACAAACCATGCATAAGTTTTAACCATAAACACATAACATAACTCATCATGCATAAATGAATGACTAAGTACACAGAAATAAACACATAACATGAAAAAGACACCACACTGTCTTCAGAAGTCGTCTGATGACTGTTGAATGATGGAATGTTGAGTGAAAGACTAAAGAGAATCCACCTGTGTGTAATCTAAACTTAGTCCAGATACAGCTGTTCTGTGCCTCAGAGCTTTGTTAAGACAAGGTTGGAAAGCACGCAGCTTCATGAAGTCCAAAGAACACAGCGGACAGGTCAGGGATAAAGTTTTGGAGAAGTTTAAAGCAGGGTTACCTCCTTGAACCACAACCTTATCGTGTTGGAGGGGTTTGAGTGCCCGAATGATCCTAGGAGCTATGTTGTCGGGGGCTATATGCCCCTGGTAGGGTGTCCCAGGGCAAACAGATCCTGGTGGTCCCGGGACCCTTCTGTTGAAAGATCCTGGTGGTCCCGGGACCCTCCTCCTGACAGATCCCGGTGGTCCCGGGACTCTCCTCCTGACAGATCCCGGTGGTCCCGGGACCCTCCTCCCGACAGATCCCGGTGGTCCCAGGACTCTCCTCCTGACAGATCCTGGTGGTCCCGGACCCTCCTCCTGACAGATCCTGGTGGTCCAATCGTTTCTCCACTCTGCAGGCGCTGCAGCTCAGTGACAGAAGCTTCTGCGATCTTACCGATCCTGCCCGGTGTTAGCCCATGCTTTACTGCTGCTGGTGGCCCACCCGACTCTACGCTGGTGGTTTGGATGTTTGTAACCGAGTCAGCGTTTGGACCTGGGTTAAGTCAGATGTCTCCTGCTAAAAGGACTAGGAAAAAGATCTACTGTAGAGCGCACACGGTCTCTTTTCCTTTCACTCAAATCTGTTCTGGTGCATGAGATTACACAAGCGTTTTCTAACTTCAGGAGTGAGTAGTAGATGGTTTAAAGACCGTATCCAAAGGTGTTCAGGTAACAAAGTAGGTTTTAATTGTTTCTTGAATTCTGAGTAAAATAAATCCAAATATTACCTGAATGAGAAGTCACACTAAACAGGTAAGTAGCAGGTTGTAGCAGATCAGTCTGAGTTTCACACTCATCATTTCCAGACGCCCCAGCAAGTAGGAGTTTGGACAGCGTGGTCTTCCCCACAGGAGATTAAACGTGCCCTTTTTAAATATTCACAGATGTTTCTTGCTTGGATAAGACCGAACGAGTCTTTAGGACTTATAATTAACGATTGTGTTTGTTTTCATAAAAAGACAGTACCTAGGTCTAACCAGCGCCAGGTCAAAGGTTACTCATGGACAGCACAGACCATTGGCGCCGCTGCCAGAATCATAAATCCTTGAAGATAAGGTGTTCGTCCAGCTTTTCCGAGAACACGTTATTTTATCCAGATTGACACTTGGGAATGCTTTGATCAGAGCCTTCAAAAAGACAGTTGTGTTTTAATTTTGAATAAAAGAAAGTTTGTGTTAATGTACTAACAATTATACCGTTTGTTTCCAGGACGCAGAGTTTTACAAGGCAACTAATTCCTTATCCAATTTCTACAGGTTTACGTTTTATTTAATAAAACTAAATGAATATATGTTTTTAAAATAAGTCTAACCAATGCCTTTTCTTTGCATAATCCTACAAGAACAAATGTTTTTGTGTGTTTTATGAAAACCAAGGAAAATAGGGTGAAACAAAAGGAATGCTTTAAGACTTAGTTTAAACATTTATACTTTCCAAAGCGACTCCCCTCTTTGCGTCCAGTATTAAAGTCTGTACATCAGAGAAACCCGCTCTCTTCCTGCGTAAGGCTGGTCTGCCAGGACCGACCCGGCCTATGCAACCTTACAAGCTTGGACCTCGTGTAACGAGTACATTTTCTTTGTACTTAAAGGCCTGCAAGTTTAACTTGTTGCGCTAAAGTTTTTTCCTTCTTCAAACAGCCGCTCAAAGTACTTCCTGCAAGTCTGCTACCAGTTATTTACAAGCTACAAGTTATTTTGGCTTTTATTTTTAAAGACTTTGTACCTGCTAAAGAGTTAGCTTGACTAAAGCTTGCTTTCTCAAGCCAGTTTTAAGCCAGCAACACAGTCGCTAAAACCTCCTTCAGTGGACTTTGCAAAAACTTTGAAAGACTCAATTTTACTCGGTGTACGGCGCTGATGCTAAAAGGCTTGGCTAGTTGGGACGGTAACAAGACACTTTTTGGACATCTCCCGGGCTCACGGCTGCCCCCTTTGGCGACTGAGTGTACACGGCAGGCCATCCTGGAGGCGACACACGTCATCGGCATGCGACAGGGTTCTGAAGAACCTTTGGACTTCTCGTCGCTGAGATCTGAGACCAATCACGACCCCAGGGTGAGTCCAACGTGACACATACGTTTGGTGTCTAAACTGTCTAAAACATAACAGCCCTGGCCTCAGAAACCGTCATCGAAACCCGTCTAAACGCTCCGTAAAAGCCCTCATTTAATAATAGTCAATAATCCATACTTCCTTTTGTTTCACAAAATCCCCTGGGAGTAAATGTTTATCGTTCTTTAGTTACCCATTCATGTGTCAATAATTATTTCTTTGTGTCTGTTCATCATCATCATTATTCATTGTTTTAAACCTAAATAATCTTTAATAAAACCCCATAAAAGACATTAATGTTTCTCTGTATATATTAATAGATATTCGAAAACCAGGAGAGCTCCCTTCCTTCAGATTGAGACTTAGTAAACATAATTAGTTCCCAGAACTATGACTGTGGGTGGTGCCCCCAACTAGACAATATTTTGATATCAAAATATAAATTATTAATTTACATAATTCATATTAATTATTAATTAATAAAATTACAACAAGGTGTACTCGCTGTGTTTCGACCAGGACATTTGAGCTGTTGTTTCTCCTCATTACCTGTTGAGGCTTTTGAATGACAGCTTGTTATTCTTAAAATGAGCAGATTTTCAGAGTGCATGTACATGACAGATGTTAAAGGCAGTGACAAAAGGAGCACAGAGCCCAACCGACCTACAACAGCCTGGCTGTTCATATCTATTTCTTTCACCAACATATGGTCCATACCTGAGAGTGTCCAGTCTGCAGAGGGGGTCCTCCTGTAGAGCAGACAGGAGCTTTACTCCTGTGTCTCCTGGATGGTTGTAGCTCAGATCCAGCTCTCTCAGATGGGAGGGGTTGGACCTCAGAGCTGAGGCCAGAGAAGCACAGCCTTCCTCTGAGATCAGACAACCTGAGAGTCTGCAAACACACAACATTATACAGATCATCAGTAACAGGTCTAAACATTAACGGGTCAAACTCCAGCACGTTTTGTTCACTACATTGTTTTTAATGTTTGTTTAGTTAGTTAAAAGAGAATGAAATCAAGGTCCTGTTAAAAAGTAAAACTTTAAATATTACCAAAAGCCTTGGTCTATCTTTGTAAAACTCTAACAGAGCAGACAAAGATTTTATTAACATTTTAAGCATTTGTCTTTTCCAAAGAGCACTAAATCCATAAGGATGCTTTTCTGACAGACTAACAGTTAATATCATTAACGTAAAGTTTTAGACTCCTGACCTGAGTTGTTCCAGTTTACAGTGAGGACTCTTCAGTCCAACAGACAACATCTTCAGCCCTGAGTCCTTCAAGTCGTTGTTACTGAGGTCCAGTTCTCTCAGACTAGAGGACTGGGAGCTGAGGACTGAGGACAGAGCTTCACAGCTTCTCTCTGACAGGTTACAGCTGCTCAATCTGGAGAGAAAAGATTTTGTAAAGTGTAGAAGAGTTTTAAAATGTTACTCAGTAAAATAAACATTACTCACAGAGCTTTGTTGGAGGCTTTGACCACTGGCACCAGCCTCAGGAGAGCCTCCTCTGAAGCAGAGTATTTCTTCAGCTCAAACACATCCAGACCTTCTTCTGATGACAGTAAGATGAAGGCCAGAGCTGACCACTGAGCAGGAGACAGTCCAGCTTCAGACAGACGTCCTGAACTCAGGTACTGTTGGATCTGCTCCACCAGAGAACGGTCATTCAGTTCATTCAGACAGTGGAACAGGTTAATGCTTCTCTCTGCAGACACATCCTCACTCATCTTCTTCTTAATGTACTCAGCTGTTTCCTGATTGGTCTGTGAGCTATTTCCTGTTTGTGTCAGCAGACCCTGTAGAAGACTCTGATTGGTCGACAGTGAAAGACCCAGGAGGAAGCGGAGGAACAAGTCCAGGTGTCCATTTGGACTCTGTAAGGCCTGGTCCACAGCTGTTTGATGAAGAACTATTACATTTAGAGCACTTTTAGATTTGTCTGAGAGCAGGTTGAACCCAGTGTTGATGAAGGTCTGATGGACGTGAAGAGCAGCCAGAAACTCCTGGACACTCAGATGGACAAAGCAGTAGACCTTGTCCTGGTACAGACCTGGCTCCTCTCTAAAGACCTGTGTGAACACTCCAGAGTACACTGAGGCTGCTGTGGTGTCGAGGCCACACTCGCTCAGGTCTGACTCGTAGAAGATCAGGTTTCCTTTCTGCAGCTGCTCAAAGGCCAGTTTTCCCAGAGACTCCACCATCTTCCTGGTCTCTGGACTCCAGTGTGGGTCTGTCTCAGATCCTTCTTTATACTTGATGTTCTTGACTTTGGCCTGAACCACCAGGAAGTGGATGTACATCTGAGTCAGGGTCTTGGGCAGCTCTCTCTCTCTCTGGTTTTCAACACATGCTCCAGGACTGTGGCAGTGATCCAGCAGAAGACTGGGATGTGGCACATGATGTGGAGGCTTGGGACGCCCTGATGTGGGAGAGGATTGTGTCGGCCTTGACCCTGAACCTCTTCCTGAAGTACTGCTCCTTCTGTGGGTCGGTGAACCCTCTGACCTCTGTCACCATGGAGACACACTCAGCTGGGATCTGATTGGCCGCCGCGGTCGTGTGGTTATCCAGAGGCGAGCGGAGGGAAGCAGGGTCCCCTGATGAGGTTTACCAGCAGCACATCCACTGAGCTGGACTCTGTGGCGTCAGTCAGGGCCTTGGTTTTGGTGAAGTCAGAGGAAGTCTGCACTCGTCCAGACCGTCAAAGATGAAGACCACCTGGAGGTCTTCAAAGATGCAGAGTCCTGCTTCTTTGGTTTCACTAAAGAAGTGTTGAACAAGTTGCACCAAACTGAACTGTGTCTCTTTCAGCACATTGAGTGCTCTGAAAGTGAACGGAACAGCAGCTGTATGTCCTGGTTGGCTTTGCCTTCAGCCCAGTCCAGACTGAACTTCTGAGTGAGCACTGTTTTCCGATGCCAGCCACTCCCTTTGTCAGCACTGTTCTGATTGGTCCATCTGTGTCAGCTGGGCCTTTAAAGATGTCTTCACATGTGATGGCTGTCTCTGGTCGGCCTGGTTTCCTGGAGGCTGTTTCGATCTGTCTGACCTCATGTTCCTGGTTGACCTCTGAAGCCCCTCCCTCTGTGATGTAGAGCTCTGTGTAGATCTGGTTCAGAAGGGTGGGGTTTCCTGCTTTAGTGATGCCCTCAAACACACACTGAAACTTCTGCTGCAGGTTAGACTTCAGTTTACTCTGACAATCTCCAGGAGAACTTCCTGAATGAAGACAACAGATAAAGCCATGAGTCTCAGAGAATATAAAATGACTGTGAGCCTCTTGTTAAATGTGTTAAATGGTCCTACTGCTCCACAGACGCTCAGCCAGCTCCTTCTGCTTCATCCTCTTCAGGAAGTTCAGTGTGATCTTCAGAAAAGCCTCACTGCTGCTCCTCTGCTCTTCATCCTCATCCTTCAGATGCTCTAAGCATTCTGGGTAATCTGTGCTCAGAACCTTGTGGAGCTTCTTCAGCTCCTTCTTGACAAAAGTGCAGATGTTCTCCTCCAGAAGCTGAGCAGATACATTATAAACAACACAAATGCAGTCAGTGTTCAGATCTGTGTAAAACAAGTTCTCATTCATTTATACATTTCCAAACTTTAGTGAATGACAGACCATAAATATGGAGTCCAGCTGTGTCTGATGTTGATCACTGATGACCTCTGACCCCTGCTGCGTCACTCTGTGGATGAGGACACAACAAAGACTGATTATTTCTCTGTTTTAGTGACACACTCCTGACTCTGTTGTAAAGTCTGTTCTATTGATAGACTCTGTAAGGTCTGGATTATTAATGTTCTCTATTATTTTAGACTATTTATTGTAATCTTAATTTGTTGTTTTAAAAGGTCAGAGGTCGTCCCGTTGACCGGTCGCTCCTGAAGGACTCACAGCTGAAGCCAGGTTCAGAAGACTCCAGTGTCTTTTTTATTCTGGTTTATTGAACAAAGTTAAAGATAAAATATTGAATTTTATGACAATGACTTTTTAAAAGGATTTATTTTTAGCTAAAAATAGATCTATTAATAGAACAATTTTAGAAAACACAGCTCAATATTAAACTTGTGAGGAGTTCTGCACTAGGGCTGTCACGATTATGAAATTTGGCTGACGATTAATTGTCCAAATAATAATAGCGATTATGACGATTAATTGTCTGTTTTAGAGCTTTGACGATATATTGTCAATATTAGCTCCATTATCAGTGTTTTTCTCATCTAATTCTAAATCTGATCAAATTGACTGAGTCTGTGAAAGTGTATGAGCAGTATGGTTCTCTGGGGTGTATCCAGTCCGTTGTACTGATGCACTGTTAGACCATGTCTGATGTGGCAGAATAAAAATCTATTTCTTTCAAATCCTTCAGGATTTTATCCTTCGCTCGTCTGTATAAATTTGGAATTGCTGTTTTGGAAATGCATGTTTTCCCTGGTAATATTGCTCATCGAAGTTGTGGAGCATTTCTTTAAATGCTGGTTTCTCCGCAGTATTAAAAGGCTGCCTTAGCGATGTATCTCGGGACACTGTCGGTTTAATACTGTTGCAGTTATATTTTCTTACCCGTCCGAAGGCCTGCACTATTGTCGCCTGACCGGAAGTATAAGCGGCCGCGGATGACTCAAAACCTTGTTGAACTCTGTTGAGTGATGTGCTTTCAGGTGATTCCTAAGATTTGTGGAGTTGGTTAAGTGTCTTGCCCAAGGACACAACGACAGTATGAACTGTCAAAAACAAACTGCTAACTTTTTTGGCACTCGTGTCTAGATAATACTTATATATAATTGGGGCCATTTAGATGAAAACACACTGAGTTGAATCTTTTGGCGTAAGGAGTGTGATTTAGGTGGTCGCGCGTTCCACCCCACATGGCGGACTTCCTGTTGAGTTTACGCTGTGGCTTTCATAGACTTTTCTGTTTGCCCTGAGGTGTCCTATGGATGTACCAAGTTTTGTATTTCTACATTGGAAAAAAATTACTTTCACTTTCCATAGGCCCAATATATTTTGACTTTTCTAGGGGTCGCCACCGAGTCATTTTTCATATTTTTTCGCCGACCTTGAACTTTGGGCCCAATAAAAAATGACTTTTCACTCATGTTCACTGGGTCAAGTGAACATGAGGCTCATTTTGCAGAAAAAAATTCAAAAAATAAAAAAAAATTCAAACATAACATGAGCAAAAACAATAGTTCCTCCTGGGTATCACCGGCTCGGGCTAATAATCTTTGTTTTTATATAGCGCTTTACATTTGAACCTGCTTTACAAAAACAAAAGTCCAACCATTATCCTGACGTTACTCTAGGATCTGTGATGAATATATGAGTTCATTCTAATAAAAACTTTCAAAGACCTATTCAAGGACATGTTCTAAAGACTTGTTGAGCTCCAGTTTGTAATGACTCTGTTGTTTGTGTCAAACCAAAGGAAGAGAATGGTCCATATCGACTAGTCTCCTCCGTAAACGTGGAGACTGGTCGACTAGTCATAGTTGTTCTTCTAAAGTGTTCTGATGATGACTTACTGTGGACCCCGTTCTCTTTTAAACTCAGTCACTATTTCCATGGAGGCATCACTTTTAAAGGAGACGTGTCTGGGCCCAGGAGCAGGTCTGTGGAGAAAGATGGTGCAGTGGTTTTAGTGCTGAGCTAAAGAAAATAAAGAGCTATATTAAATGTCCAACTCCAGATAGAATAACACACTCTTGCTCACTGCTCACACTGTCTATTATTTATTTCATTTAGACAGAGTCCAGCCTTATACTGGACTGGTACGTTTTTAAAGCCTACATCACAAAAGAACACTAAACGGTAAACACTGAGTTCTTAAGATGTAGTGTTGTTTCCAGAGTTCATTGGTGCTTTTTTGTCTCTCACTGTTCGAGCCACGAGCTCAAATGGAACTGTCCTCCATGTCTTCTGTCTTCGTTGGAGACGACTGGACTCAGAGTCAGCATTGGAAGTGTTGAGAGCTTTATTTAAGACAGTGTTTCTGATTTCTCTTGTAATTGTAGATGTTTTTATTTTTGCAGTTTCCAGAGGTTGATGACACTTGGGTTTAATGACTGTGAGTTCTGCTCTTCTCTTTCAACAAACTAAAGGCCACCAGGACAAAACTCTGAAGAGACTCAACTCAGTTTAACTTTAGAAATCCCCAAGAGCAACTCATCTGGAGAAGATTTGAGCTGAAAAGTGTTTTTATCTGAATTTAGACAAACACTTGTCTCAGCATCGACAGTTTTCTTTTGTTAAATAAAATGTCAATCTTAAAGGTTTTTATGATGCTTGATCATTTTAAGGCTAGGTTTCATTTTGTAATGATATGATGTATTTTTTAGGTTTCCTAGATTTCAAATTTTTCATTTTCAGATCTTGAATACTAAATTTAGTATTAAAGTATTTTTATCCTATTATTTTAATGCACACAGACAGATAAGTCGCTCCTTTTTTTTATATTATGACTTTATTGTGTTCATATTCCTCTTCTTGACAAACATTTACTTTTAAAATTAAATCCAGGTGAGTCTTTTTCACTGACAGTGAACATATGAATGTGTTTGTCTGATTCTAAGGAAGTGGAGGTCACAGAGTTGTTTTTTGAATTATTCTACAAATAGTTCTGACGATGACTTACTGTGGACCACGTTCTGTTTTAAACTCAATCCATTGATCCATGGAGCGATCACTTTTAAAGGAGACTTGGCTGGGCCCAGGAGCAGGTCTGTGGAGAAAGATGGTGCAGTGGTTTTAGTGCTGACCTCTGACCTGGAGAACAGTCCTCATCTCACCTCTGAGCTTTGGGGGGGTCAGTGGTTTTAGAGGGAGGGGCTCCGTCCTCTCTGTGCTCACTCTGATCCATGTTCAGTCCAGAGCCCTACAAAATGACACAAAGTGAACAAACTGTAAAGGACACTCATTAATCCTTTCCTCTGTCCTACACTGCCCCCTACAGCCACAGACCAGTCACTGCAGCTCAACACTAAACTAAAGCAGCTCTGAATCCTCAGGGACTAAACTGAGATTAAAACTCAGACTTATTCAGGATTTAAACAGAAATGATCCTGCACCAATATTTATTAAACCTTTATGAAACATAGATTAAATCCAGTCCAAACCGGATTAAAGCAGGACTAAAGCAGGTTTGAACAAGGCCTAGAACCAGAAATAAACTCTGAACCTGTTTCTGAACCAGGATCTGTGAGTTGGGCCGGTCTGAGGAGGAGGACTCTGAGTTCAAATTTAAACTCTGATTGGTGGAGCCTCCTGCCTCAGAACAAGAAGGTTGAGGGTTCAAACCCTGGCCGACTCAAACAACTCCAGCCTTTCTGTGAGGAGTCTGTATGTCCTCATGTTACTGTGGGTTCTCTCCAGGTACTCCGGTTCCTCCCACCGCCCAAACACATGCATGTACAGGTCAACTCTAAAGTGTAACCCTGAGACTAACTGTCCACTGTCCAGAGTGAACCCCCCTCAGGACTAAAGCTGCTGGGATAGGCTCCAGTCACTGAGACCCCTAACAGGACCAAGAGGAAGGACTTAAATAAAACATTTAAATGTATTAAATAAAAACAAAAGTTCTTTGTGTAAAAGTGGAGGCAGGTGTGTTTGTTTCTACAGACATTCTTCTGCTCCCTCAGTTTTCACAAATATTACAAAACTGTTCAACAACTGTTACTTTCATGAAAAATACACCTTTGGTATAAGTTCATTCTGTCTTCAGGTTCAGAATATTTTAAAGAAACACTTTGTTCTGAACAAACAGGACAAAATGTGGCGTAACCTGCTCAACTAGTTTAGTTCCTGTAGCCTTCGTCAGAAGTGTCACATGATGCTGTTGTAAAGACAACACCTTCATTGGGGCAGCTACAGGCAAAGGATTTAGCAGAGCTAGATCTAAATACAACACACGTCTGGAGCAGCAGTTCTCTGTTAATGACTCTGCTTCTGTGTGGAGGGGGCTCCAGCTTCTTACAAACTACAGGCCTAGAGAAACTGTCTGCTAAACTCACCCCATCACTACACTGGACACTTCAGCCAGCCCCAACCTGGACTCCCACTCCTCCCCCACTGCCCTTTTAGTTCAGGAACAGGACGTGTGAAAGCAGTTTAAGAGACAAAACTCACGCAAAGCACCCGGTCCAGACGGTGTCTCCCCCCCACCCTGAGACACTGTCCTGATGAGCTCTATCTTCACAGACATTTTTAACACTTCTCTGGAGTCTTGCCAGGTCCCAGCCTGCTTCAAGTCCTCCATTATCGTCCCTGTCCCCAAGAAGCCCCGGATCACTGGACTTAATGACCACAGGCCAGTGGCGCTGACATCTGTAGTCATGAAGTCATTTGAGCGCCTGTTTTTGTCCCACCTCAAGTCCATCACCTCCTCCCTCCTGGACCCACTGCAGTTTGCCTACAGAGCCAACAGATCTGTAGACGACGCCAACCTGGCCCTCCACTTCATCCTGCAGCATCTGAACTCCCCGAAAACCTACACCAGGATCCTGTTTGTGGACTTCAGCGCTGCATTCAACACTATCCTCCTGCTCTGCTCCAGGACAAGCTGTCCCAGCTCAACGTGCCTGACTCCACCTGCAGGTGGATCACTGACTTCCTGATGGACCGGAGGCAGTGGTGCAGCTGGGGAAGAATGTCTCGGACACTCTCACCATCAGCACAGGAGCTCCACAGGGCTGTGTACTTTCTCCTCTACTCTTCTCCCTGTGCACCAACTGCTGCACCTCCAGTCACGAGTCGTCAAACTGATAAAGTTTGCAGATGACACTCCCCTCATCGAGCTCATCTCGGACGACGATGAGTCTGCCTACAAGTGTCCTGGTGCAGTGGCAACAACCTGGAGCTCAACGCCCAGAAGACAGTGGAGATGATCGTGGACTTCAGGAAAGTCACAGCCCCCCTGCCCCCCCCTCGCCCTGACAGACCCCCCCATCACCACCGTGGACTCCCTCCGCTTCCTCGGTACCACCCTCACTCAGGACCTCAAGTGGGAGCCCACCATCGGCTCCTCATCAAGAAGGCCCAGCAGAGGATCTGTACTTCCTGCGGCAGCTGAGGAAAGCCGAGCTGCCAGTGCAGATGATGGAGCAGTTCTACATGGCCATCATCGAGTCCATCCTCACCTCCTCCATCACCGTGTGTGTTATAATAATTTTAATTCTTCATGTTTAGAGTTACTGGGGGCTTATAGTTCTCCTCAGGTCATGTCAAATTCATGTCATGTCCTTCGTGCTAATCCAAGCAGGAAGTAGACATAACAAGACTGAAACATGGCTTGTCACGGGACTTCTTGCACCTGGACCATTGTGAACGCCTCTCACCAGGGACGTCACTGTGTTGTATATAATCCCATGTTTTGTTTACATCTTTAAGCAAACCTTCCGCTGTAATATTGTGCTGCTTTGCTTCTCCTTGCAAGGATTAAAACTTGGCCATTGCTTGTTAAATTATAATCGGTCTCCGTGTCTCTCTGGTTAAATATATGGATATAAAATATTCCTATAACATTTGGGGGCTCGTCCGGGATATCAATACCTGATGTTTCTCATGCGGAAAAGTGAAACTGACGTGCACGGGGGAAATGCACAAAGCATTTCTCTGTAAGTCCCGAGACTATTGTTTTTAAATAGTCCGGGCCAGACCTTCACTATCTGTGTGTGAGACTCAGTGACGATATCTGAACAAAGAGAGGAAAAGAGAGACAAAGAGAGGAGACATTCAAAGACGTCCGGCTGAAGAACAACTGGACCATTGGAATTCTGATTCAGGTAACCAGCTGGTTTAAAAAATTTTATTTTTGTGTGAATGGTGAATGGAACGAACAAACCTTCCGGAAGTAGTGGTTTGGGTTACTTCTGCTGGTTCGGTGATTGCATGTGTTTATCTGAGAATATTTACATGTGATTATCATAACGGTAGAAGAACGCTGGACACTGTCCGTCCAGTGGGACGGAGGGAAAAAAAGCGTGTGTTTTGTGTCAAGACCTTACCGTATAAGTGTAAGTGAGGCCTTAACGGGACAAGTTTGATGTTGATCGGTGTTAAAGACTGTAATCTTGCTGGATTGTAAGCTGTCTAGATACCTTGTGCTCTGGAAGTTTTTACGGGTCTTTGAATCTGACTCCCACGAATGATCACGTGCGAGCTCTTCGATATAGAGAAGATGCCTGATTGCAATAAGGAGTATGAGGTCTGGATGTAGCTGGTCCGGTGAGGGCAAGATTTGATAAAGATCAGCAACACAGTCCTAACGCGCCGCGTCCTCACTAGACTGGCCTTATCTATGAACGTCGGTCATCCAAGGGTGTGTTGGACACACAGGTAACTCGAGTATGGACTATTATCGAGATTCTTAGCCTAACACCTTTAAGTGAGATACATGGGTCCGGTCCAAAGTCTAGTCTGAGACTTGGAAAAATGGCAGGCCTGCAGTGAATTGTTCACTGTGTGACGCAGTGAGATAAAGCCCACAGAAGTAAGTGGCTTTAATGACGTTTATCTAACCTGAAGGGTTAGTGAGAAAAAGGCTGAGTAAAAAGTGTGGTTGAGAGAGTGATTGTGATGCGACTGTGGATTGAATGCAGTTGATTTCATTGAAAGAAGTGGATTCAGTCTGAATAATGAGAACTAACTTCAGTCAGCCTGAATGTGAAAAAGAATTAACTTAAAGCTTAAGTTAAGATAAGTTAATGTGACTCAGAGAATCTGATCCATCTGAGGAAAAATAGCAAGTAATACGTATTTCTGTATTTATGTAAATTACAAATACCTGCATGCGAGGAGTTACTACAAATAGTAACAGACAATCTAACATTGTGACACAGTTGTAAGGTTGGTTTAACTTTATTTTGATCCATCTGAATAAGAAGAAAAGCCTACGAGAGTGAGGGGCTTATACTTTGGAGAATAATATAATGTGGACTTAAAGTTAAAAGCTAAAAGTGTGTTGGAAATAATATTGTATGAATGGGCGCCATTGTTGAATGTTTAAGGTCTAAGAATGTGAACATTAACAAAGGGTTAATGGTTTTGTAGAAAAAGTTTGAGAACTGAGTTGAAAGTGGTGATTTAAACAATTACGAGAAAGAAAAATAGCTTAAAAATAGCTTATGGAAGATATTTTTCTAGGCTTCCGGTGTAACAGGGAAGAGAAAAAAAAAAAAAAAAAGGGGGAGAAGCCATTTTGTGAAAAGAAAAATGAGTTTCTTAAAAAAAGAAAGGTACACATGGACTTCGAAACACTAATCATTTGTATTTTTCTTTTATGTCCTGTGAGATTCTTTAGGTCTCGGCCTCTCCGCTCAAACCAGTGCAAACTCCCTCTGCCCTTTCCCACACACACCTGCTCCTGTCGGCTGAGACGCTGCAGAAAGACAGCAGCAAAACAAACGGTAATGTAAACATATTCCAGACAAATGTTTATCTGTATTTAGTTTAAACTGTATCTATTGAGAGAGACCAAAGAGGAATTTGTAAATTAAAGTCGGAAATTGTGTGAAACTTGACCTTAATGTGAATGTAATGTATTTTTCCGAGGAAAAATGCACCATTGGCCATGGTTGCCATGGAGACCGGGGGCGGGGCTGTGGTGGGCGTGGCAGAGGAGAGGGCACTGGGAACAAGAGAGGAGGCCGACACTGGGTCCAGACAAGAGGAGGACCTTTGACTGACCCTTGAACAGGTCAGGAACATAAACACATATGCACACAAACAGACATCTACAGAAGGTAAATGTGCTTTTAAATGTGCTTTTGAATCTTTTGAATTATGAGAAAAGTTTATAAATAGTCTGTTAAAGAACAGATATTGTATTACGATTGTGTGACACAGCAGAGAGGAGATTAAAGATTTGACGACATATATATATATTTTGTTCCAACTGTTTCCTCCTGTGAGCCTTTGGGTCTCCGCCTCGACAGCAGCGTGCCGTCCCACGACTGTCCAAACCCCCGCCTCACACACTCCTGAGGCCCAGCCGCTCCACCAAGGCCTAAAAGAATCTGCCCAATGCGCAGCGATTCAGACACAGAAGCGGTAAGATACCGAACACATTTTGAAAATGTAATGTAGTATGCACTGAATGTGGCAAAAAGAAAGAGGCTTTTCTCAATGACACAAAGCCTGAAATTAATACTGATTATGTTGTTTTCTCCGAGGAAAATACACAAATTCCTATGGTCACCGGAGCAGGCTGGGCCGAGGATTGGAGGTGGTGGGGGTGCAGCGTGACGAGGGGCGGAGCGAAGTGTGGAGGCCCAGACACAGGCCACAGCAGGAGTAACACTGAACAACACTGACATCAGGAGTTAAGTCATGTACACACACCACATGACACACACATAGTGCAACTTAAAACACACACAAAGACAGAACACGGAGGTGAACATGTTAAAGGATCCAAAACTTTGGATCCAAAATAAAAGTATTGATTGGGATTTTTCAATACAATTGTATGTATCTATTAGTACGAGAACTAATAGAGTTTCTTAATATCAGTGTGGTTCAAAAACACTATGAAAATGGTCACTGTGTAATCAGAATAATTTAAAAATGCGTCTTAAGGTTGAATTGCGCAGAACAAGGTTATAGAGTTAATACAAAGTTATAGATATTTGGGCCATCAGCTCAAACATAAAATAATGTTTCCAGAAGAAATATTTGGAATGAACAAGTATGTATTTCTCTGGTTTGGTTCTGACAAAAGTGTTAGAGAAAGTTTAGGACAACCAAGGTTGGATTTACAAGGAATGTTCAACACAAGATAACAGTCTATGTTTTTATGAGAGTCGAGGTAACAACGGGGCTTCACAGCACCTCCCGTTTTTGCTCACGTCAGGAGCAAGAAATGTTTTGGTTTTGAAACTTTGTTTTTTTTCATTGTTTTGTTTGAGCTCAACAGAAAGTGTGGGAGCCTTTACATCCGATTCAAAGTCCAGGAGACTTATTTAGGAAACAGTTTGACCTTCTGAAAGGTCTGTGGAAAAAAATATAGTCCACCTTGGGATGTAATTAAATTTTTTTTGGTACGACCATGTTGTTTTAGAATTAGAAAACTAAACGACAACTGAGGTTTGAGTATTGTTTGAGAAAATATTGTCTAAGTAATTAGAGAAACTGAAATGAAGACAGAATAAATAATAACCAATGGGTTTTTGAAATGGTAATTTCTAATAAAGGTATATTTCTAAAACTAAATAATAGATGCTAAAAGGAGTCATCTTTACAATAAAAGTTTTAAACTGCAAGGTAAATTCTTAATCTGGGAATTGAAAACTTGTCTAAGTTAAAATTATCTAAACAATCTTGAAGGATTGGAGGTGGTTTATTTGAAAAGTTTAAGTTAAACTGTTAAACTGTAAAAAGTGTTAAAGTTTAAGAGCATAAGACAAAGTGCTCACTGGGTTTAATCACTGCTTGAAGTGATTTAAAGAAAAAAAAAGTTTTTTGACGAATCTAAAGGTTGGAAAGTTTGAATTATTGATTGTGAGAACTACAGACTAACACAATAGTCTGTCCTTTTATCAGAATTGAATAAAAATTTTGGTTGAACTTTAGAGGTGTTTATGAAGAACACTGAGTGAAATCTTGGAAACTACAGATTAAAAGTTTAAGAGGTTTAATCTTTGCATGTTTTAAATTAACATTACTAACTATTACTAAGTTCAATGGTGATAAATCTGAGGAAATGAAGAGATGTGGTTTGTTTTATTTATTGAACACCTGGTGTTGAGACTGAGTTTTACAGAGACAGTGTGGAACAATTCTAGACTGAACAAACCCCTGAAGAATTGTTATTATAAAGTGCAAATGCAGAGAAATTAACACAGAACTTAGTTAATTTTATGAAAAGTCTTTCTTTTAAACGACAGTCACATGGTGATGGAGTTTTGGAGGAGAGAGAGAGATGAGGTGTTGAGCAGCTAAGGTAAACTCCCAAGGGAGGGAAGAGTTTGTTTTTTTGGATTTTATTTCTAAAAGGAATTACTTTGAGGTGATTGAACAATATTCTGAGGATTTTCTAATTAGATTGAGAATTTAAAGTCTTTGACTAAAAGTTTTGTGACGATAGATCATGAGAAACTAGTTCTGATCTATTTTAAAGTTGTTTATGTTTGCATCAACTGAATAAAATATTACTATGATTGCGGATAATGCTACTCAGAGTTGCAGGTGGGGACCTACAACTGGTGGTAACTAAAATTAAAACTGAACTGAACAAAATTAAGTTTCAAATATAACAGAAACAACAGTGATGCTATTTGGAAAACATAAAGAAGACGAATAATTAGAGACGATAATTGATAGACTGAAATTTTAAAGTGATCAATGGCACTGGCCTTTCATTTTATGATTTTATGTTTATGTTTTACTTTATTTATTTATTTTTTGTTGTTTTATTTTTGTTTTGAGCCATGGGTTTCCCAGGTCTCAAAAAAGAGAGGGAGAAGAAGATTTAAACTAACTGAATTAAAGGGAAAAGGTGATGCGTGTAAAAGAGTAATGTAGGGATGTATTAATACAGTTAAAGAGTTTAAATAAAAATAAATAAAGAAGGAAGGTGACAAGGTGACATGAATGACCATTCTGGAGAAGCACTGTTTGATCTGATTGAACCTTTCAGATTAAATTAGATTTCCAGCAGACCATATCTGTGGAAACAGGGTTTATCTGTGTTTCATTTTTATGGTTTGATCATTTTAAGAGCTTGTATGGTTTCGTTTGACGAAAGCCTGAAAGGCACTTTCTATGGGTCTAAAAATGTCAGAGAACGTTTGATTTGTTTGTTTGTATTTTGTTTTGATGGAAGCCAACCACAGAAGGCACCGGCTTAGAAGGGAGGATTTGACAGTTAATATTTGACAAGTAAGAGCTAATATTAACATGGTTCTTTGAACTTATAATCATCTTGGTTTACACCTAGGAGTACACCTGGAGTACACCTGAGAACAGGGCTGGTGACAGGATGTACAGTAACATCACTCTGAACCTGACAAACTGAGAGATCAGGGACAGGTGCAGTGCAAAGCAGAAGTCTGGAGGTTTTGTGAGAGTAAGACCATTAGAGCACCATTGCCTGCTGACCGGAAACATGGATCAAGGATCCTCGTTTTAAGTGTTCACATACAATGTGAGGAGAACATCGTGAGTAGAAACTCACACCTTAGGAACTAAACAGCAGTTCCATCAGGTTTATTTGAGATATACATCGACAAGAGGGGGGTCCTTCAAGGTGTCTTAATGAATATAAGAGTAAAATTCAATTAGCACTGAAATTAGAATTTTACATTTGAGTTAATTTATGCAAATGTGGATTAAATTAATTAGAGTTATAACCAACAAAGGTTTATGAATTGCACGAGAAATGCTGTAACTGTGAATTGAGGCTGGAGATGAGTTGGACCTGGTCCAAGGACTGGACAGAACAAATAGCACTGGAGCTGCTTTGAGCTGAAAAGGGTGAGATCTACAACATGATGTCATCCAAGGTAACACAGGTCTAGTTTACAGCATAACTAAAGCTTTTAAGAAAGAGCTTCACACTCTGCAGAGGAACTGGCAAAGGATTCTGGAATAGAGTAAGTGATTTTGACCTGGTTCTACAAAATAGTTACCAAATACTTGGAAAAGTGACTGGGATTTTAAATCTGTATTGAGATGTACTTGTGTAGCACTTCCATGTCTTATAACTTCTGTTGTGTTGATTTCTATGTATCTGGAGCTTGTTGGTGAGATTGATGGATGTGGCCATTGCTGGGTCAACATTCCTGGACATGCACCTGCCCAACGACTGTGGTCCTTTGAGCTCAGATGAACACTTTGATATCTGAGGGACGTTAACATCTGCATGTTCACCAACGGGACAACAGCTCCAGGACGGCTCATACTACAGTCCTAAGGGCCGTATGGTTCATTGATGTTATGATGCTTAAGAGAATTGGTTTTAATCATTAAGAATGTGCATATGTCTCACTCCATGTGTTTTATTTCTGTGACAGGGACAGGCCAGAGATCTTGAGTCCGATGGGGCGACCAGCTTAAAGTCCGATGGGCCGACCAGCTTAAACTCTGGCATATTTTTCTACGCTTTTTGGAGTGACACTGTGTTTTGATTTATGGACTTTTACAAATTTGATTTTGAAGAATCAGTGCATGACTCTGTGGAGTCCCATTTGATTGTAAACATATCCCGTATAATCATTTTTGTCTTTGATTTGAAATGTGTTTTGAGATTCAGTTTTGGGATTACATAAAGTTAATGCTTGATGTTTGTGTGTTGACGCCGCCTTGGGGCAAGGGGTGGACAAAGACTTTTTCCCAGCGTTAGGTCAAATGGTCAAGTGTACTTAGGCTAGGTCAGATGCCCTGCTGGGTTTTCGCTTTGTCAAAAGTAAACAACTCACACTCAAGCTAGTAGATTGTTTATGCTAATTATTATCAGCATAAAGAGGGGGGAATGTTATAATAATTTTAATTCTTATGTTTAGAGTTACTGGGGGCTTATAGTTCTCCTCAGGTCATGTCAAATTCATGTCATGTCCTTCGTGCTAATCCAAGCAGGAAGTAGACATAACAAGACTGAAACATGGCTTGTCACGGGACTTCTTGCACCTGGACCATTGTGAACGCCTCTCACCAAGGACGTCACTGTGTTGTATATAATCCCATGTTTTGTTTACATCTTTAAGCAAACCTTCCGCTGTAATATTGTGCTGCTTTGCTTCTCCTTCAAGGATTAAAACTTGGCCATTGCTTGTTAAATTATAATCGGTCTCCGTGTCTCTCTGGTTAAATATATGGATATAAAATATTCCTATACGCTGGAGCCACAGGGACAGACACAGACTGCAGCGCATTGTGAGCTCTGCTGAGAAGGTGATCGGCTGTAGCCTTCCATCTCTCCAGGACCTGCACGTCTCCAGGACCTGCGCGTCTCCAGGACCTGTACGTCTCCAGGACCTGCGCGTCTCCAGGACCTTGTTTTAGACTGATGTGTGACTGAGGTCATCGACTCACGTTAGGATCAGGATTAAAAGTGCTTAAGAAGTCCATCTGAAAATCTGTCTCTAAATATATCAAAGTAATCAAAGAGTTGACTGTGTTTAAAGTGAATATGGTCAGTTTGGTTGTGAATGAGGAAGTGTTTGGTCCAATCAGAGAGCTCCTTCAGACGCAGCAGACACTTCTCTGGGTTAGAGAAGAAAAGCTGCTCAGACCAGGTCAGGTTCAGAAGGACTTCAGTGTGCAAACTGAAGAGCCACAGGTTTAACACTCTCTGAGTTTAGACTAAACCTTGTAGTGACCTGTTCTTTGACTTCAACAGGTTCAATACTTTCCACCAGAACAACTGTGGGACACTTGTAGAGTTTACTCGTGTGTGATCAATAAACATCTCTGCAAACGTGTAGCTTCAAATGAGACCTGCAGACTTTATTTAGGAACTCACACAATAAAAGGTTTCAAAGTTCTCTGTCTCGACCTTCAGTCACATGGGCTGCTCTCTAAACTGCTCGACTATTACAAACATTACGGTGCTTCACTTCACAAAGGCCTACCTGACAGTGGTCTAACAGCCTTTTATCTGTAAATCTAATGTAGACACGTGTGTCATATGTAAATACTGCATCTGTTCATTAGCATCCGTTCATAATTGTGTGAGTTTAGGCCTTAGTGTGAGTTCTCTCTGAAGTACAATCAAAAGTAAAGTGTATTATTTTATCAAGATACTTAACGCACTTTGTCTCAAATGATGCCTCATTCATCGAATGGTTTCAGTAAAACTGGGTTAAGGTCATGTGACACATCAGTAAAGCTCTCTTATCAGTTCTTTGTGTTGGACGATGCAAATATGTGACTCTAAAATACATTTGTAAATCTCAGAATCTGTCTCAGGATCAATAAAACAAAGATCTGATCTGAGCTAAATTAGATTTGTGTTCAGTCCCACATTAGAGTCAGTAACATTAACAGGACAAGGCTTAGAAACTGTATGTTTCATTAAGAACTTAAACTAACACTTTGTTATTTGTCTGGTTTTGATTTTTGTGCAAATGCAGCTGCAGCAGGTGAACTGGAGAAAGGTGTCTGTGTCGAAGCCTGTTCAAAACACCTGCAGGATGTTTCCTCGTCGATGATTACGTCCAACTGCTGTCTCTTATGGCTCAAGTTTCTGTTGATAATTCTTCTGGTTTGAAGTGGAACTCTGTAGTTTTTGTCTCAAAGGTAAAGCTTTATTAATCTGGCTGCTCAGTTATTGTGTTGTTCTCTACAGTTTGTCTCCGTTTGTCCCGAAGCAGTGTTGTCTTTAAAAAGGTACATCTTTCTCTTAAATGACTGCTCTACAAGTGCTTCAAAGTGAGATCACTTTTTAAATCTGCACTGTCCTGACAGAGTCCTGGAGGTTTGGATACAAGCCCTTTAGAAGACGCCCTGAGAGCTCTTTAAGTGAACTCTTTAAGTGAGTTTCTTAAGTGAGCTCTTTAAGTGAGTTTCTTTAAGTGAGCTCTTTAAGTGAGTTTCTTTAAGTGAGCTCTTAAGTGAGCTCTTTAAGTGAACTTAAATGTTCTGCTGCTGGTCCCACACACACTCATCTGTCTGTCAGACACAGTTAATGTTGTGGAGCTGTCTTTTGAAGAGAACTGATGGATAAAGAACAAAAGTAAACTCATAAGTCTAAGGCCTGTTCCACCTCAGACCTCACAAGTGCACGTAACTTTTAAAGACTTTAGGTTTGCTTCACTGAAAACACTTCATGTGACTCTCACTCTGTCCCTGGTTCACACCTGCTTTACTCCATCTTAAAACTAAAGTTAGAACATGAGCGTCTTTATAAAAAAACTAATGTCTGAAGGACTCCATCTCCACTGCTACAACCACTACCTCCTACTGACCCCGTCCAGCTTTAATACCCCTCCTACTGACCCCGTCCAGCTTTAATACCCCTCCTACTGACCCCATCCAGCTGCCCCATCCAACTTTAATACCCCTCCTACTGCCCCGTCCAGCTTTAATACCCCTCCTGCTGACCCCGTCCAGCTTTAATACCCCTCCTACTGCCCCGTCCAGCTTTAATACCCCTCCAGCTTTAATACCCCTCCTGCTGACCCCGTCCAGCTTTAATACCCCTCCTGCTGACCCCATCCAGCTTTAATACCCCTCCTACTGCCCCGTCCAGCTTTAATACCTCCTGCTGACCCCATCCATCTTTAATACCCCTCCTACTGCCCCGTCCAGCTTTAATACCCCTCCTGCTGACCCCGTCCAGCTTTAATACCCCTCCTACTGACCCCGTCCAGCTTTAATACCCCTCCTGCCCCCACCCAGCTTTAATACCCCTCCCTTTAATACCCCTCCTGCTGACCTCCGTCCAGCTTTAATACCCTCCTGCCCCACGCCCAGCTTTAATACCTCCTACTGACCCCGTCCAGCTTTAATACCTCCTCCTACTGACCCCGTCCAGCTTTAATACCCCTCCCTTTAATACCTCCTGCTGACCCCGTCCAGCTTTAATACCCCTCCCTTTAATACCCCTCCTACTGACCCCGTCCAGCTTTAATACCCCTCCCTTTAATACCCCTCCTGCTGACCCCATCCAGCTTTAATACCCCTCCTGCCCCGTCCAGCTTTAATACCCCTCCTACTGACCCCGTCCAGCTTTAATACCCCTCCTACTGACCCCGTCCAGCTTCAGACCCCTCCTGCTGACCCCATCCAGCTTTAATACCCCTCCTGCTGACCCCATCCAGCTTTAATACCCCTCCCTTTAATACCCTCCTGCTGACCCCATCCATCTTTAATACCCCTCCTGCTGACCCCGTCCAGCTTTAATACCCCTCCTGCTGACCCCATCCAGCTTTAATACCCCTCCTGCTGACCCCGTCCAGCTTTAATACCCCTCCCTTTAATACCCCTCCTACTGACCCCGTCCAGCTTTAATACCCCTCCTGCTGACCCCATCCAGCTTTAATACCCCTCCTGCTGACCCCATCCAGCTTTAATACCCCTCCCTTTAATACCCCTCCTGCTGACCCCGTCCAGCTTTAATACCCCTCCTGCTGACCCCATCCAGCTTTAATACCCCTCCCTTTAATACTCCCTCCTGCTGACCCACGTCCAGCTTTAATACCCCTCCTGCTGACCCCATCCAGCTTTAATACCCTCCTGCCCCACATCCAGCTTTAATACCCTCCTGCTGACCCCATTCAGCTTTAATACCCTCCTGCTGACCCCGTCCAGCTTTAATACCCTCCTGCTGACCCCATCTAGCTTTAATACCCCTCCCTTTAATACCCCTCCTGCTGACCCCATCCAGCTTTAATACCCCTCCTACTGACCCCGTCCAGCTTTAATACCCCTCCCTTTAATACCCCTCCTGCTGACCCCGTCCAGCTTTAATACCCCTCCTGCTGACCTCCATCCAGCTTTAATACCCTCCTGCTGACCCCATTCAGCTTTAATACCCTCCTGCTGACCCCGTCCAGCTTTAATACCCCTCCCTTTAATACCCCTCCTGCTGACCCCATCCAGCTTTAATACCCTCCTGCCCCGTCCAGCTTTAATACCCCTCCTGCTGACCCCATCCAGCTTTAATACCCCTCCCTTTAATACCCCTCCTGCTGACCCCGTCCAGCTTTAATACCCCTCCCTTTAATACCCTCCTGCTGACCCCATCCAGCTTTAATACCCCTCCTGCTGACCCCATCCAGCTTTAATACCCCTCCCTTTAATACCCCTCCTGCTGACCCCGTCCAGCTTTAATACCTCCTGCTGACCCCGTCCAGCTTTAATACCCCTCCCTTTAATACCCCTCCTACTGACCCCGTCCAGCTTTAATACCCCTCCTGCTGACCCCATCCAGCTTTAATACCCCTCCCTTTAATACCCTCCTGCTGACCCCATCCAGCTTTAATACCCCTCCTGCCCCACGCCCAGCTTTAATACCCCTCTCTTTAATACCCTCCTGCTGACCCCATCCAGCTTTAATACCCCTCCCTTTAATACCCTCCTGCTGACCCCGTCCAGCTTTAATACCCTCCTGCTGACCCCATCCAGCTTTAATACCCCTCCCTTTAATACCTCTCCTGCTGACCCCATCCAGCTTTAATACCCCTCCGTTTAATACCCCTCCTGCTGACCCCATCCAGCTTTAATACCCCTCCTACTGACCCCCGCTCAGCTTTAATACCCCTCCCTTTAATACCCCTCCTGCTGACTCCCGTCCAGCTTTAATACCCCTCCTGCTGACCCCGTCCAGCTTTAATACCCTCCTGCCCCGTCCAGCTTTAATACCCCATCAGTCCCACACATTCATTACCAAAATGTTTGAAAAGAGAAAACGCTGCATTTCCTAAACGCTAAATACTTTTCCTCCTGTTAACGACTCCTGAAAAACTACGTTCCTTGTTCTTTCTTTCTTGTCATTATTGTCCCCAACGACACGAGACAAATAATCGGATCTTTTCAAAGTTTTAAACATAAGAAAGTGTGTCCTGCTCTGCCGGGCCCTGAACGCTGAATGTGAAAGTGTTTGTGTTGGTGTACTTGTGTCTGATTAGTTCACTCAGAGCCCGGACTAGCAGGCCGAGGACCACGGAAACTTCCACGTATTTATTTCAGACTGAAATTTACCACCATGTGGTAAACAAATTATTTATTACATTGATGATGAAATGAAAAACATTGAAAGACAATTTAAGACCTTCAGTTTGACCAAACTGAATAAAGACTTTAAGAACCCTGTTCAAAAGAACATGAACGTTAATAAACGGGATGTTACCTGAACATTTACTGAGTCCACTTCTTTAATATTATATTTGTGTCAGCTGCTCAGAGCTCTCTTTAACGCTTTAATCCGTTAACCACATTAACACGCCCCTCCCGCAGTCTCGTCCCCTCCCGCCGTCTCGGCCCCTCCCGCAGTCTCGGCCCCTCCCGCCGTCTCGGCCCCTCCCGCCGTCTCGGCCCCTCCCGCCGTCTCGGCCCCTCCCGCAGTCTCGTCCCCTCCCGCCGTCTCGGCCCCTCCCGCAGTCTCGGCCCCTCCCGCCGTCTCGGCCCCTCCCGCCGTCTCGGCCCCTCCCGCCGTCTCGGCCCCTCCCGCAGCCTCGGCCCCTCCCGCAGCCTCGGCCCCTCCCGCAGCCTCGGCCCCTCCCCTCTCGGACATGTCTGCTTCTGGACTCAGGGCTCCAGCTCCGGTGTGAGTCTTCATGTGACTAGAAAGAAAGGGTTTCTGGGTAAAGCCTTTCTTACAAACCGAGCAGCTGAAGGGCCTCTCTCCTGTGTGAACTCTTAAATGTCTGTTAAGGCCACCTCGGTCTCTGAAGACTTTTTTACAAACTGAGCAGCTGAAGGGCCTTTTTCCTGTGTGAATCCTCATGTGTGACTTAAGGTTGCATATGCGTGTAAATTCTTTCTGACAAACTGAGCACTTGAAAGGTTTCCTGCCTGTGTGACTCAACATATGTGTCTTTAAATGGTCTTTGCGCCGAAACCTCTGCCCACACTCAGAGCATTTGTGTTGTTTGGAGTTTTCTCGGGCAGCTCTCTCAGAGGACTCAGGGTTTATCTCTGAGGAGCTTCTTTTCCCCTGAGTCTGCTCCAGAGTCCAGTCGTCAGAGTGGTCCGTGTGCTCAGAGTCCGAGTGTAAAAGTGTGAGTGGATCTGAGCTGCAGCCTGCTTCTGCTCCACAGTCCTCTCCATTCGTTTCCTCTCTGTTCTCCTCAGGTGCTCTCTGATGAAGCACAGAGGACTCGTCTTCATCACTTTTCACAGCGACAGGAGGGAACTCCTGCAGCTGCTCTTCCTCTGGTTCTTCTTTAATGTGGGGGGGCTCCGGACTGGGGTCCACCTCTTCTTTACTCTTCCCCGACACAAACTGAGCACCTGCAGGAGACGGAACAGATGTTGATGTTTGTGTTTTAGCTCGTCTTTGGTCGTGAGTCTTGTCTTTGTCCCTGCATCACTGTGAGACGTACAACCACTGTTTTTGAGCTAAAAATAAATATTCTGTCCTTTTTGAGATATAAAAAGTTTATTTTAAACTGTGCAAGTAATAAAACCACAAACAGGACCAGACCTAAGAATATTTACTCTAAGAGACATTTTTGTGAGTGTGTTTTTGTCCCCTCTGAGCTCCTGTACCGTAAGAACAGGACCAAAGGCACTTTTGATAGAGATCGTAGATAAATAGAACGGACCAGTTCTGTGTCCTGTAAAGTCCATAATATGCACTTCAAAGGTCAATAACTTCAAATGTTTAGGACAATCATCAGAAAAAATATATTTTTGTTAATTTTATATTATTTAGGTAAAACAATAGAAAAAAGGGGAACCTATTTTTAGTTCCACTTTGGTAATATTTACTATCGGGATAGTTTAGACTGGTTCACGAGCAGAAACACGTCTGAGAGTTTCGGCCTGTAAGAAGTTGTCTTTTTGTTTAAGAAGCAGCTGTAACCGTCTTGAGTTGGAGGTTTTGTTATTGCTTAGCCAGAAGTGAACACGTTAATTATGTTAATGTGTATTTTCTTACGTGTTGAATGTGCACTTTGGTTTGAATTTTAATATTATTGTGTAAAACACTGCTCTCAGAAGGTTCACTGAAGTTTTATTTAGTTCTCACAGTATTGTTGGGGCATAAAAGGCTATGAGACTACAATGTCTAAATAAATGTCTGTTAAAACCAAGAACGACCTGAGCCTTTGATTCAACTCGAGGTTGTGCATGTGTCGTTCACCTGAACCTGTTCAAGTCCATCTAAAACCTGTTCAAGTCCATGACTGTTGGACACTTGACTTCTTTCATTAGCATCAGTCCTAATCATGTAGTGCCTTTTTTCATTTTGATTTGGACAAGACACTGTGACTTTAAAAGTGTTTATTGAACACTTTATAAAGAACAAATCCAAACATGGTTAAATAATAACCAATAATTGTACATTTCATTAAAAACAGCTGTAATAATCCAGGCGGTACATTTTGAGCCCCAAGGGTAAAAGACAATAATAAACTGAACAGATTTCCAAATGATCAGTACATTTGTTTTTCTATAACTGCAGCAGCACTGTCCTGAGGCTGTTAAAAGAACTAAACCAGGTGGTGTCGTTTACGCAGGTACGGAGCTGCGGTTAGGACTTATCTTTATCAAAGACCTGTCTACAAAAGCAATCAATCAGATTCCAAACTCTCCACCATGGCCAAGACAAAAGAACTGTCCAAGGATTTCAGGGACAAGATTGTAGACCTACACAAAGCTGGAATGGGCCACAACTCCATCACCAAGCAGCTTGGAGAGAAGGTGACAACAGTTATCTGCAAATGAAACCCAGAATAACTGTCAGTTCCCCTCTTAGCCTGGCCAGACTTTTTTCTTCTATAAAGAGAAGTTAGACAGGTGCATTCCATTTCAAGGGTGGGGTTTACGAGAAGAATGTTAACCAATCAGAGAAACACAGGACGTGACACTGCACAGCCATTTGTCAACAAGGAAGCCACATTAGCGTCGCTAGTCAACATGGCCACAGTAGAGCGGACAGCTCAGGGGTCGTTTTTATACGTGTGAGAAGAAGTATGACGTGATCAACAAACCCCCTCCTGCTGCGCCACATGAGGTCCCGCCCCTCACTGAGGATGTGGTTGTGAACAAGACCAGATTTAATGGTGAGTGATTGTACATTGAAGCTTTTTAGAATATTAATATTAATAACACATACTCAAAGTTAGTGGTTTGGTTGAAGCCATTTATTGTCAAACTGTGTTTACTCTTTTTAAATCATAATGACAACAGAAACTACCCAAATGATCCTGATCAAAGGTTTACATGCCTCAGTTCTTAAAACAGTTTATTGCACCTTTAACATCAATGACACTTGAAGACTTTTGTGGAAGATGTGGATGAGGCTCTTTATTTTCTCAGTACGTCCCATGAGCAGCTTCAGGGCTGATGAGTGCAAATGTTCCTCCAGTATTTTCTGAAAACATGCAGCATTCATCTTTTCCTGAGCCTCTGTAGCTCACACATCCCCAACACATCAGCTCCACCTCCATGTTCCACAGTAGGGCTGTGTCCTCCATGTTCCACAGTAGGACTGTGTTCCTTTCATCGTAGGCCTTGTGACTCCAAATGTAATGTTTATGATTGTGGCCAAAAAGTTCAGTGTTGGTCTCATCACTCCAAATGACTTTGTTCCACAGGTTTTCAGGCTTGTGCTCTTTGACGTATTGTAAGCGGGATGCTTTGTGGTATTTGTGTAGTAATGGCTTTCTTCTGGCGATTCGACCGTGCAGCTAATTTTTCTTCAAGTGCCTCCTTATTGTGCTTCTGAAACAGCCATGCCACTTTTTGAGTCCTGTATTTCAGCTGATGTTATTTGTGGGCTTTTCTTTGCATCCCTAACATTTTTCCTGCAGTTGTGGATGAAATGTTTGTGGTTCTACCTGACCTTTTCATTTTCTACAGCTTAATTAGAGTTTAAAACTGCTAATTGGCATTCTCAATTCCTTGGATATATTTTTCCCTTTCCCGTTTTAAACAGTTCAGTTACCTTTTCCCACAGATCCTTTGACAATTCTTTTTCCCCATGACTCAGACAGAAACATCAGCAGCACTGGATGAAAGATGCAAGGGTTTGTCAGGAGCCCAGAAACTCACTGACCTTTTAAACACACACTGATTACAAAGAGGTCACAGGTCACAGGTCAGGAGGGTTACCTTTATTAGCCATTCAAACCTGTTTGTGTCACTTGTGCATGTGCAGGCTATATAAACCTCTGATCAGGGTCATTTGGGTAGTTTCTGTTGTCATTATGATTTAAACAGAGGAAACACAGTTGTTTGACAATAAATGGCCTGATCCAACCACTAACTATGAGTGAAATAAAAAGGGTTATTATTCATATTCTCTAAAAATGGCCAAACAACTTACAAAATTCTGCCAGGGTATGTAAACCTATGAGTACAACTGTAGTTACCACGGGCCAGGGCTTTAGGTTTACCGCCTTTCTGTGACGCACCTCTTGAAACCCTCGCTAAACAAGTATTACAAAATGCTTTCTGAAGTTACCAAGTCCCTGCAGTGGAATCTGAGCCGGTGTTGTCTAAGTGTACCTTTGCCTGAGAAACCTCTGTTACAGACTGAGCACCTGAAGGGTTTCTCTCCAGTGTGGCTTCTCAGATGAGTCACATAATAAGACTTCTGTATAAACCCTTTGTTACACTGGGGACAGCTGTAGGGTTTCTCTCCTGTGTGGGTTCTCATGTGTTTACGAAGATTCCCACTGCACACAAACTCATTCTTACAAACTGAACAGCTGTAGGGTTTCTCTCCTGTGTGAGTCCTGATATGGATCTTTAAGGTTCCTCTCTGCACAAAGTCTCTATGACAGAAAGGGCAGCTGTAGGGTTTCTCTCCAGTGTGAGTTCTCAGATGGACCTTCAGGTTGCCCTTTTCACTAAAGGCTTTCTCACAAAAGGAACATTTGTACGGTTTCTGTCCCGTGTGAATTAACAAGTGTCTCAGTAAATGTGAATTACAAAAAAACGTCTTCCCACACACAGAGCAGTTGTATTGTTTAGTGTTTCCTCCCAAGTTGTTCACAGAGTCATGATTTATCAGTGAGAACCTTCTTTTCAGTGACGTCTGCTCCCGAGTCCAGTCGTCAGAGTGGTCCGTGTGCTCAGAGTCTGAGTGTAAAAGTGTGAGTGGATCTGAGCTGCAGCCTGCTTCTGCTCCATTAGGTTCCTCTCGGTTCTCCTCAGGTGCTCTCTGATGAAGCACAGAGGACTTGTCTTCATCATTTTCAGTTTTCACAGAGACAGGAGGGAACACCTGCAGCTGCTCTTCCTCTGGTTCCTCTTTAATGTGGGGGGGCTCTGGACTGGCACCTTCTTCACTCTTCACCGACACAAACTGAGCACCTGCAGGACACAGATTCTGTTATGTCAGTTGTTAATATGTTGTTATGAATGTTAATGAAAACCTTTGACAAAAAAGTTTTAATTTCTAGCTTTGTAAACATAAACAGGTAATATGTAAAAATGTTTATCGGTAAATCGAGAGCTTTTAGCTCAGCTCCTTCACCAGTGCCCGGAGCATGGTCCACTGCAGGAGCTGCACCCATCTGTCCAACTACAGTTTACACAAACCTTTTTTATTACATTTTTCATGACCATTGTATAAAAATATTGCACAATTCTGTAAAACAGAGCCAGAAAAAGGGATGGACATAAGCAGTGTGACGTCACCCACAGCGTACGCACTCCAGGTTGAAGCTCTATCTGGTGCCATTTTTAGCCGTTATGGAGGTCGCCCATCGTAAAGTATTAGAACTGGATTGTGAGAGTGAAAAATAAATAAATAAAAAAATAAATGACCGCCCATTATTTTCTTTGACATTTGCTCATTGGTCCATGAAGCCGGAAAAGTGTTTAACTTCTGCGTTACACAGCCCACAGAGCAGGCGCACTCACGGCACTCGCACGTGCTTCTTTCCGGGTTCCACGTGATCCGCTCTGACCAGTCAAACAATAAATACTTATTTTTAGCCAATATAATTTTTTCCAATCTGAAAATAGTTAAATAGGTTATAAGAGCCACATTTGTGAATTATTTCCAGTTCCGTCCACTGAGTGGCACTGTCGGCTCAGGTGTGTGAGCCAGAGGTGAACATGTGGTTATTAAAGGTTTTAAACACTACAAGATCCAACCATTTGGTCAGTTGTAGGCGGCCTGTAGCTGAATACCAGCCGTTTGTTTTAGGTTCTTTGGGAGAATCTTTTCTTTTACTGCAATACCTCGAGTGGCCACTAATCATATTTGCTGTTCTAAATGAGTCCCTAATTCAGGCTTGGGCTGCTTTGAGATATTCTTCAACAGTCAGCATTTAAACATAAATTCTAAATGTGGTCTTTGATGAAGCACATTCTGGTTTGACACTTATAAGAGGGACGTTCACGTCCATTTCACTGCCATTGGTTCTTGCTCTTGACTTCTCAGGAGTGTAGAACATCTAATCTTTGAGTATGTTATAATTAAACTTTTCATTTTCACGTCTCAAACATTTATCCTAAAAGATGTGATCAATCAAAATAAACTTTAATTTGTCCTGGGCCACTTTGCCTTTAGTGCAACCAGCATAGGACACAGACAAGCAGTCAAAAATAATAAAAACAATTCAGCATCAGTTCCTCTCGAAACACAGCCCCTCGGGTTCAGAGTTCAGTCATTAAAACTGTTCAGCCCGTACTGATCAGTTTGATAGAAGCTGGTACAAAGTGTTTTATATTCATCCTGAAACTCCTGAGGGCAACAGGTCATACTCTGTGTCACTCAGGACCTTATCGACCTGACGCAGAGCGGCCTGTTCACAGATGCTCTGCAGGAGCCATTATTCCGACAAGGCTCTCCAACATGAGCTTTATTTTATCCACACAACTGTTGTTGAACTCTACTGCAAAGGCAGTACCTCATAATTGGCGCCAGTTTTTCAATAAAAGTCAATGGGAGCCGGGCTTGATGGACCCTACTTCCGTCTGAGCTTCATTGTCCACCCCTTCTACTGTCTCCATTTGTCCTCAGCCCGCGCATGCGCTCAAAGCCCGTCTTTTACCCTCAACTGATGGATAAAGAACAAAAGTAAACTCATAAGTCTAAGGCCTGTTCCACCTCAGACCTCACAAGTGCACGTAACTTTTAAAGACTTTAGGTTTGCTTCACTGAAAACACTTCATGTGACTCTCACTCTGTCCCTGGTTCACACCTGCTTTACTCCATCTTAAAACTAAAGTTAGAACATGAGCGTCTTTATAAAAAAACTAATGTCTGAAGGACTCCATCTCCACTGCTACAACCACTACCTCCTACTGACCCCCGTCCAGCTTTAATACCCCTCCTACTGACCCCCGTCCAGCTTTAATACCCCTCCTACTGACCCCATCCAGCTTTAATACCCCTCCTGCCCCATCCAACTTTAATACCCCTCCTACTGCCCCGTCCAGCTTTAATACCCCTCCTGCTGACCCCGTCCAGCTTTAATACCCCTCCTACTGCCCCGTCCAGCTTTAATACCCCTCCTGCTGACCCCGTCCAGCTTTAATACCTCCTACTGACCCCGTCCAGCTTTAATACCCCTCCTGCTGACCCCGTCCAGCTTTAATACCCCTCCTGCCCCATCCAACTTTAATACCCCTCCTACTGCCCCGTCCAGCTTTAATACCCCTCCTGCTGACCCCGTCCAGCTTTAATACCCCTCCTACTGCCCCGTCCAGCTTTAATACCCCTCCTGCTGACCCCGTCCAGCTTTAATACCCCTCCTACTGACCCCGTCCAGCTTTAATACCCCTCCTGCCCCCACCCAGCTTTAATACCCCTCCCTTTAATACCCCTCCTGCTGACCTCCGTCCAGCTTTAATACCCCTCCTGCCCCACGTCCAGCTTTAATACCCCTCCTACTGACCCCGTCCAGCTTTAATACCCCTCCTACTGACCCCGTCCAGCTTTAATACCCCTCCCTTTAATACCCCTCCTGCTGACCCCGTCCAGCTTTAATACCCCTCCCTTTAATACCCCTCCTACTGACCCCGTCCAGCTTTAATACCCCTCCCTTTAATACCCCTCCTGCTGACCCCATCCAGCTTTAATACCCCTCCTGCCCCGTCCAGCTTTAATACCCCTCCTACTGACCCCGTCCAGCTTTAATACCCCTCCTACTGACCCCGTCCAGCTTCAGACCCCTCCTGCTGACCCCATCCAGCTTTAATACCCCTCCTGCTGACCCCCATCCAGCTTTAATACCCCTCCCTTTAATACCCCTCCTGCTGACCCCATCCATCTTTAATACCCCTCCTGCTGACCCCGTCCAGCTTTAATACCCCTCCTGCTGACCCCATCCAGCTTTAATACCCCTCCTGCTGACCCCGTCCAGCTTTAATACCCCTCCCTTTAATACCCCTCCTACTGACCCCGTCCAGCTTTAATACCCCTCCTGCTGACCCCATCCAGCTTTAATACCCCTCCTGCTGACCCCATCCAGCTTTAATACCCCTCCCTTTAATACCCCTCCTGCTGACCCGTCGCCCAGCTTTAATACCCCTCCTGCTGACCCCATCCAGCTTTAATACCCCTCCCTTTAATACCCCTCCTGCTGACCCCGTCCAGCTTTAATACCCTCCTGCTGACCCCATCCAGCTTTAATACCCCTCCTGCCCCACATCCAGCTTTAATACCCTCCTGCTGACCCCATTCAGCTTTAATACCCCTCCTGCTGACCCCGTCCAGCTTTAATACCCCTCCTGCTGACCCCATCTAGCTTTAATACCCCTCCCTTTAATACCCCTCCTGCTGACCCCATCCAGCTTTAATACCCTCCTACTGACCCCGTCCAGCTTTAATACCTCCCTTTAATACCCCTCCTGCTGACCCCGTCCAGCTTTAATACCCCTCCTGCTGACCTCCATCCAGCTTTAATACCCTCCTGCTGACCCCATTCAGCTTTAATACCTCCTGCTGACCCCGTCCAGCTTTAATACCCCTCCCTTTAATACCCCTCCTGCTGACCCCATCCAGCTTTAATACCCTCCTGCCCCGTCCAGCTTTAATACCCTCCTGCTGACCCCCATCCAGCTTTAATACCCCTCCCTTTAATACCCCTCCTGCTGACCCCGTCCAGCTTTAATACCCCTCCCTTTAATACCCCTCCTGCTGACCCCATCCAGCTTTAATACCTCCTGCTGACCCCATCCAGCTTTAATACCCCTCCCTTTAATACCCCTCCTGCTGACCCCGTCCAGCTTTAATACCTCCTGCTGACCCCGTCCAGCTTTAATACCCTCCCTTTAATACCCCTCCTACTGACCCCGTCCAGCTTTAATACCCCTCCTGCTGACCCCCATCCAGCTTTAATACCCTCCCTTTAATACCCCTCCTGCTGACCCCATCCAGCTTTAATACCCCTCCTGCCCCACGTCCAGCTTTAATACCCCTCTCTTTAATACCCCTCCTGCTGACCCCATCCAGCTTTAATACCCCTCCCTTTAATACCCCTCCTGCTGACCCCGTCCAGCTTTAATACCCCTCCTGCTGACCCCATCCAGCTTTAATACCCCTCCCTTTAATACCTCTCCTGCTGACCCCATCCAGCTTTAATACCCTCCGTTTAATACCCCTCCTGCTGACCCCATCCAGCTTTAATACCCCTCCTACTGACCCCCGCTCAGCTTTAATACCCCTCCCTTTAATACCCCTCCTGCTGACTCCCGTCCAGCTTTAATACCCCTCCTGCTGACCCCGTCCAGCTTTAATACCCCTCCTGCCCCCCGTCCAGCTTTAATACCCCATCAGTCCCACACATTCATTACCAAAATGTTTGAAAAAGAGAAAAACGCTGCATTTCCTAAACGCTAAATACTTTTCCTCCTGTTAACGACTCCTGAAAAACTACGTTCCTTGTTCTTTCTTTCTTGTCATTATTGTCCCCGAACGACACGAGACAAATAATCGGATCTTTTCAAAGTTTTAAACATAAGAAAGTGTGTCCTGCTCTGCCGGGCCCTGAACGCTGAATGTGAAAGTGTTTGTGTTGGTGTACTTGTGTCTGATTAGTTCACTCAGAGCCCCGGACTAGCAGGCCGAGGACCACGGAAACTTCCACGTATTTATTTCAGACTGAAATTTACCACCATGTGGTAAACAAATTATTTATTACATTGATGATGAAATGAAAAACATTGAAAGACAATTTAAGACCTTCAGTTTGACCAAACTGAATAAAGACTTTAAGAACCCTGTTCAAAAGAACATGAACGTTAATAAACGGGATGTTACCTGAACATTTACTGAGTCCACTTCTTTAATATTATATTTGTGTCAGCTGCTCAGAGCTCTCTTTAACGCTTTAATCCGTTAACCACATTAACACGCCTCCCGCAGTCTCGCCCCTCCCGCCGCCTCGGCCCTCCCGCAGTCTCGCCCCTCCCGCCGCCTCGGCCTCCCGCCGCCTCGGCCCTCCCGCCGTCTCGGCCCCTCCCGCAGTCTCGCCCCTCCCGCCGCCTCGGCCCCTCCCGCAGTCTCGGCCCCTCCCGCCGCCTCGGCCCCTCCCGCCGCCTCGGCCCCTCCCGCCCTCTCGGCCCCTCCCGCAGCCTCGGCCCTCCCGCAGCTCGGCCCCTCCCGCAGCCTCGGCCCCTCCTCTCGGACATGTCTGCTTCTGGACTCAGGGCTCCAGCCCGTGTGAGTCTTCATGTGACTAGAAAGAAAGGGTTTCTGGGTAAAGCCTTTCTTACAAACCGAGCAGCTGAAGGGCCTCTCTCCTGTGTGAACTCTTAAATGTCTGTTAAGGCCACCTCGGTCTCTGAAGACTTTTTACAAACTGAGCAGCTGAAGGGCCTTTTCCTGTGTGAATCCTCATGTGTGACTTAAGGTTGCATATGCGTGTAAATTCTTTCTGACAAACTGAGCACTTGAAAGGTTTCCTGCCTGTGTGACTCAACATATGTGTCTTTAAATGGTCTTTGCGCAAACCTCTGCCCACACTCAGAGCATTTGTGTTGTTTGGAGTTTTCTCGGGCAGCTCTCTCAGAGGACTCAGGGTTTATCTCTGAGGAGCTTCTTTTCCCTGAGTCTGCTCCAGAGTCCAGTCGTCAGAGTGGTCCGTGTGCTCAGAGTCCGAGTGTAAAAGTGTGAGTGGATCTGAGCTGCAGCCTGCTTCTGCTCCACAGTCCTCTCCATTCGCTTTCCTCTCTGTTCTCCTCAGGTGCTCTCTGATGAAGCACAGAGGACTCGTCTTCATCACTTTTCACAGCGACAGGAGGGAACTCCTGCAGCTGCTCTTCCTCTGGTTCTTCTTTAATGTGGGGGGGCTCCGGACTGGGGTCCACCTCTTCTTTACTCTTCCCCGACACAAACTGAGCACCTGCAGGAGACGGAACAGATGTTGATGTTTGTGTTTTAGCTCGTCTTTGGTCGTGAGTCTTGTCTTTGTCCCTGCATCACTGTGAGACGTACAACCACTGTTTTTGAGCTAAAAATAAATATTCTGTCCTTTTTGAGATATAAAAAGTTTATTTTAAACTGTGCAAGTAATAAAACCACAAACAGGACCAGACCTAAGAATATTTACTCTAAGAGACATTTTTGTGAGTGTGTTTTTGTCCCCTCTGAGCTCCTGTACCGTAAGAACAGGACCAAAGGCACTTTTGATAGAGATCGTAGATAAATAGAACGGACCAGTTCTGTGTCCTGTAAAGTCCATAATATGCACTTCAAAGGTCAATAACTTCAAATGTTTAGGACAATCATCAGAAAAAATATATTTTTGTTAATTTTATATTATTTAGGTAAAACAATAGAAAAAAGGGGAACCTATTTTTAGTTCCACTTTGGTAATATTTACTATCGGGATAGTTTAGACTGGTTCACGAGCAGAAACACGTCTGAGAGTTTCGGCCTGTAAGAAGTTGTCTTTTTGTTTAAGAAGCAGCTGTAACCGTCTTGAGTTGGAGGTTTTGTTATTGCTTAGCCAGAAGTGAACACGTTAATTATGTTAATGTGTATTTTCTTACGTGTTGAATGTGCACTTTGGTTTGAATTTTAATATTATTGTGTAAAACACTGCTCTCAGAAGGTTCACTGAAGTTTTATTTAGTTCTCACAGTATTGTTGGGGCATAAAAGGCTATGAGACTACAATGTCTAAATAAATGTCTGTTAAAACCAAGAACGACCTGAGCCTTTGATTCAACTCGAGGTTGTGCATGTGTCGTTCACCTGAACCTGTTCAAGTCCATCTAAAACCTGTTCAAGTCCATGACTGTTGGACACTTGACTTCTTTCATTAGCATCAGTCCTAATCATGTAGTGCCTTTTTTCATTTTGATTTGGACAAGACACTGTGACTTTAAAAGTGTTTATTGAACACTTTATAAAGAACAAATCCAAACATGGTTAAATAATAACCAATAATTGTACATTTCATTAAAAACAGCTGTAATAATCCAGGCGGTACATTTTGAGCCCCAAGGGTAAAAGACAATAATAAACTGAACAGATTTCCAAATGATCAGTACATTTGTTTTTCTATAACTGCAGCAGCACTGTCCTGAGGCTGTTAAAAGAACTAAACCAGGTGGTGTCGTTTACGCAGGTACGGAGCTGCGGTTAGGACTTATCTTTATCAAAGACCTGTCTACAAAAGCAATCAATCAGATTCCAAACTCTCCACCATGGCCAAGACAAAAGAACTGTCCAAGGATTTCAGGGACAAGATTGTAGACCTACACAAAGCTGGAATGGGCCACAACTCCATCACCAAGCAGCTTGGAGAGAAGGTGACAACAGTTATCTGCAAATGAAACCCAGAATAACTGTCAGTTCCCTCTTAGCCTGGCCAGACTTTTTCTTCTATAAAGAGAAGTTAGACAGGTGCATTCCATTTCAAGGGTGGGGTTTACGAGAAGAATGTTAACCAATCAGAGAAACACAGGACGTGACACTGCACAGCCATTTGTCAACAAGGAAGCCACATTAGCGTCGCTAGTCAACATGGCCACAGTAGAGCGGACAGCTCAGGGGTCGTTTTTATACGTGTGAGAAGAAGTATGACGTGATCAACAAACCCCCTCCTGCTGCGCCACATGAGGTCCCGCCCCTCACTGAGGATGTGGTTGTGAACAAGACCAGATTTAATGGTGAGTGATTGTACATTGAAGCTTTTTAGAATATTAATATTAATAACACATACTCAAAGTTAGTGGTTTGGTTGAAGCCATTTATTGTCAAACTGTGTTTACTCTTTTAAATCATAATGACAACAGAAACTACCCAAATGATCCTGATCAAAGGTTTACATGCCTCAGTTCTTAAAACAGTTTATTGCACCTTTAACATCAATGACACTTGAAGACTTTTGTGGAAGATGTGGATGAGGCTCTTTATTTTCTCAGTACGTCCCATGAGCAGCTTCAGGGCTGATGAGTGCAAATGTTCCTCCAGTATTTTCTGAAAACATGCAGCATTCATCTTTTCCTGAGCCTCTGTAGCTCACACATCCCCAACACATCAGCTCCACCTCCATGTTCCACAGTAGGGCTGTGTCCTCCATGTTCCACAGTAGGACTGTGTTCCTTTCATCGTAGGCCTTGTGACTCCAAATGTAATGTTTATGATTGTGGCCAAAAAGTTCAGTGTTGGTCTCATCACTCCAAATGACTTTGTTCCACAGGTTTTCAGGCTTGTGCTCTTTGACGTATTGTAAGCGGGATGCTTTGTGGTATTTGTGTAGTAATGGCTTTCTTCTGGCGATTCGACCGTGCAGCTAATTTTTCTTCAAGTGCCTCCTTATTGTGCTTCTGAAACAGCCATGCCACTTTTTGAGTCCTGTATTTCAGCTGATGTTATTTGTGGGCTTTTCTTTGCATCCCGAACATTTTTCCTGCAGTTGTGGATGAAATGTTTGTGGTTCTACCTGACCTTTTCATTTTCTACAGCTTAATTAGAGTTTAAAAACTGCTAATTGGCATTCTCAATTCCTTGGATATATTTTTCCCCCTTTCCCGTTTTAAACAGTTCAGTTACCTTTTCCCACAGATCCTTTGACAATTCTTTTTCCCCATGACTCAGACAGAAACATCAGCAGCACTGGATGAAAGATGCAAGGGTTTGTCAGGAGCCCAGAAACTCACTGACCTTTTAAACACACACTGATTACAAAGAGGTCACAGGTCACAGGTCAGGAGGGTTACCTTTATTAGCCATTCAAACCTGTTTGTGTCACTTGTGCATGTGCAGGCTATATAAACCTCTGATCAGGGTCATTTGGGTAGTTTCTGTTGTCATTATGATTTAAACAGAGGAAACACAGTTGTTTGACAATAAATGGCCTGATCCAACCACTAACTATGAGTGAAATAAAAAGGGTTATTATTCATATTCTCTAAAAAATGGCCAAACAACTTACAAAATTCTGCCAGGGTATGTAAACCTATGAGTACAACTGTAGTTACCACGGGGCCAGGGCTTTAGGTTTACCGCCTTTCTGTGACGCACCTCTTGAAACCCTCGCTAAACAAGTATTACAAAATGCTTTCTGAAGTTACCAAGTCCCTGCAGTGGAATCTGAGCCGGTGTTGTCTAAGTGTACCTTTGCCTGAGAAACCTCTGTTACAGACTGAGCACCTGAAGGGTTTCTCTCCAGTGTGGCTTCTCAGATGAGTCACATAATAAGACTTCTGTATAAACCCTTTGTTACACTGGGGACAGCTGTAGGGTTTCTCTCCTGTGTGGGTTCTCATGTGTTTACGAAGATTCCCACTGCACACAAACTCATTCTTACAAACTGAACAGCTGTAGGGTTTCTCTCCTGTGTGAGTCCTGATATGGATCTTTAAGGTTCCTCTCTGCACAAAGTCTCTATGACAGAAAGGGCAGCTGTAGGGTTTCTCTCCAGTGTGAGTTCTCAGATGGACCTTCAGGTTGCCCTTTTCACTAAAGGCTTTCTCACAAAAGGAACATTTGTACGGTTTCTGTCCTGTGAATTAACAAGTGTCTCAGTAAATGTGAATTACAAAAACGTCTTCCCACACACAGAGCAGTTGTATTGTTTAGTGTTTCCTCCCAAGTTGTTCACAGAGTCATGATTTATCAGTGAGAACCTTCTTTTCAGTGACGTCTGCTCCGAGTCCAGTCGTCAGAGTGGTCCGTGTGCTCAGAGTCTGAGTGTAAAAGTGTGAGTGGATCTGAGCTGCAGCCTGCTTCTGCTCCATTAGGTTCCTCTCGGTTCTCCTCAGGTGCTCTCTGATGAAGCACAGAGGACTTGTCTTCATCATTTTCAGTTTTCACAGAGACAGGAGGGAACACCTGCAGCTGCTCTTCCTCTGGTTCCTCTTTAATGTGGGGGGGCTCTGGACTGGCACCTTCTTCACTCTTCACCGACACAAACTGAGCACCTGCAGGACACAGATTCTGTTATGTCAGTTGTTAATATGTTGTTATGAATGTTAATGAAAACCTTTGACAAAAAAGTTTTAATTTCTAGCTTTGTAAACATAAACAGGTAATATGTAAAAATGTTTATCGGTAAATCGAGAGCTTTTAGCTCAGCTCCTTCACCAGTGCCCGGAGCATGGTCCACTGCAGGAGCTGCACCCATCTGTCCAACTACAGTTTACACAAACCTTTTTTATTACATTTTTCATGACCATTGTATAAAAATATTGCACAATTCTGTAAAACAGAGCCAGAAAAAAGGGATGGACATAAGCAGTGTGACGTCACCCACAGCGGTACGTACCTCCAGGTTGAAGCTCTATCTGGTGCCATTTTTAGCCGTTATGGAGGTCGCCCATCGTAAAGTATTAGAACTGGATTGTGAGAGTGAAAAAATAAATAAATAAAAAAAATAAATGACCGCCCATTATTTTCTTTGACATTTGCTCATTGGTCCATGAAGCCTGAAAAGTGTTTTACTTCTGCGTTACACAGCCCACAGAGCGGGCGCACTACGGCACTCGCACGTGCTTCTTTTCCGGGTTCCACGTGATCCGCTCTGACCAGTCAAACAATAAATACTTATTTTTTAGCCAATATAATTTTTTCCAATCTGAAAATAGTTAAATAGGTTATAAGAGCCACATTTGTGAATTATTTCCAGTTCCGTCCACTGAGTGGCACTGTCGGCTCAGGTGTGTGAGCCAGAGGTGAACATGTGGTTATTAAAGGTTTTAAACACTACAAGATCCAACCATTTGGTCAGTTGTAGGCGGCCTGTAGCTGAATACCAGCCGTTTGTTTTAGGTTCTTTGGGGAGAATCTTTTCTTTTACTGCAATGCCTCGAGTGGCCACTAATCATATTTGCTGTTCTAAATGAGTCCCTAATTCAGGCTTGGGCTGCTTTGAGTGCCTGTTCACATGGTAACCAGCGAGCCAATCAGAAGCTTGCTTGTTCAAAGTCCATTGAGCACATACTCGATTCCCTACAAGGCGGCAAAGCTGTAGGTTGTACAGAAATATACATTTATTGGGTGTTTTATGATGCTTTTACTTCAGAGATTCTTCAACAGTCAGCATTTAAACATAAATTCTAAATGTGGTCTTTGATGAAGCACATTCTGCGTTTACACTTACGATCGCGAGAGGGAAGTTCACGTCCATTTCACTGCCATTGGTTCTTGCTCTTGACTTCTCAGGAGTGTAGAACATCTAATCTTTGAGTACGTTATAATTAAACTTTTCATTTTCACGTCTCAAACATTTATCCTAAAAGATGTGATCAATCAAAATAAACTTTAATTTGTCCTGGGCCACTTTGCCTTTAGTGCAACCAGCATAGGACACAGACAAGCAGTCAAAAATAATAAAAACAATTCAGCATCAGTTCCTCTCAAACACAGCCCCTCGGGTTCAGAGTTCAGTCATTAAAACTGTTCAGCCCGTACTGATCAGTTTGATAGAAGCTGGTACAAAGTGTTTTATATTCATCCTGAAACTCCTGAAGGCAACAGGTCATACTCTGTGTCACTCAGGACCTTATCGACCTGACGCAGAGCGGCCTGTTCACAGATGCTCTGCAGGGAGCCATTATTCTGACAAGGCTCTCCAACATGAGCTTTATTTTATCCACACAACTGTTGTTGAACTCTACTGCAAAGGCAGTACCTCATAATTGGCGCCAGTTTTTTCAATAAAAGTCAATGGGAGCCGGGCTTGATGGACCCTACTTCCGTCTGAGCTTCATTGTCCACCCCTTCTACTGTCTCCATTTGTCCTCAGCCCGCGCATGCGCCAAAGCCCCGTCTTTTACCCTCATCTGTTTAATAAGAAACAAAGAACCGACCTGTTCTGTGTAAGAGCACTCGTGGCTCCAACACTTGGTCCAGTAGTTGTTGTTGTGTGTTGTTCCTTTGTTTGAACCTGTGCACTTCCTCCTCATACTCCGCTATGGTTCTTTCAAACAGCTCAAATATCTCTTCCGCTGCCGCAGTCAGGCGCTCATTCACCAAAGCTCTCAGCTTCTGGCCTTTAGACATTTTTACAAACTGTGTCTGTAGCTTTAGCTGCACTCAGCTAACGGCCCTGACACCGAGGCTGTCCGCTCAAACACCGGAAACATGTGTCACTTCCGGGCGGCAGTGCGCGTGAGGCTGCCCCCTACAGGACAGGACCGGACACAGGTTTAACTGAAGAGTATTTAAGACAAACACATTAAAATCAGAGTTCTGCAGATATTGAATGTATTTTACGGTAAACCTTTGTGAGCGTTTATCTCTTTTTAAAGCAGCACGAGCTTGAATGGACTGAATGTGTTTTGTTCACTGTTACAGCTCAAACCCACTCGAGCTTATGGCTCTGAAAACAGCAGCTGGAGTCGCTCTCTGTCGCTGCTGCTCCGTGTTAAACTGACCCTTTGACTAAATACTGGACAGTCTCTTCAAACATGTGTTAGTATCATTTACTGAGTATTATTTACCTTTGGACAAACACAAAAGACACAAATAACAGTGTTTTATTCTGGATTTATGCATTAAACACAAGCTCTCACCAACAACCTCCTAAAATGTAAAGATTTAAAGCTTTCCCCAAAGAGAGAAGAACAGAAAACAGATTCAGATGTGGACCTAAAACAGTTGAGTAAATATGGCAGGCCGGTAGGAGGTAGGGTTTTGTTTTTGTGGAACAAGCAGCAGTGAGTATTCAGACTCGTGGAACAGGCCTGTTTCTGTCGGTGAGTCCTCTTTTCTTTTCCAAAGTATGTCTTTAAACATTTAAAGACGTTTAATCAGATTCTCATGACGTGTGTCCTCAGAGAACTTACTCAGAGAACTTAGAGCTCAGGGGACTTAGAGCTCAGAGGACTTAGAGCTCAGGGGACTTAGAGCTCAGAGGACTTACTCAGAGAACTTAGAGCTCAGAGGACTTAGAGCTCAGTGGACTTAGAGCTCAGAGAACTTACTCAGAGGACTTAGAGCTCAGAGAACTTAGAGCTCAGAGGACTTAGAGCTCAGAGGACTTAGAGCTCAGGGGACTTAGTCAGAGGACTTAGAGCTCAGGGGACTTAGAGCTCAGAGGACTTAGAGCTCAGAGGACTTAGAGCTCAGAGGACTTAGGGACTTAGAGCTCAGAGGACTTAGAGCTCAGAGGACTTAGAGCTCAGAGGACTTAGAGCTCAGGGGACTTAGAGCTCAGGGGACTTAGAGCTCAGGGGACTTAGAGCTCAGGGGACTTAGAGCTCAGGGGACTTAGAGCTCAGAGAACTTACTCAGGGGACTTAGAGCTCAGAGGACTTAGAGCTCAGAGGACTTAGAGCTCAGGGGACTTAGAGCTCAGAGGACTTACTCAGGGGACTTAGAGCTCAGAGGACTTAGAGCTCAGAGGACTTAGAGCTCAGAGGACTTACTCAGGGGACTTAGAGCTCAGGGGACTTAGAGCTCAGAGGACTTACTCAGGGGACTTAGAGCTCAGGGGACTTAGAGCTCAGGGGACTTAGAGCTCAGGGGACTTAGAGCTCAGAGGACTTACTCAGGGGACTTAGAGCTCAGGGGACTTAGAGCTCAGAGGACTTACTCAGGGGACTTAGAGCTCAGAGGACTTAGAGCTCAGGGGACTTAGAGCTCAGGGGACTTAGAGCTCAGAGGACTTAGAGCTCAGGGGACTTAGAGCTCAGAGGACTTAGAGCTCAGGGGACTTAGAGCTCAGAGGACTTAGAGCTCAGAGGACTTAGAGCTCAGGGGACTTAGAGCTCAGAGGACTTAGAGCTCAGGGGACTTAGAGCTCAGGGGACTTAGAGCTCAGAGGACTTAGAGCTCAGAGGACTTAGAGCTCAGAGAACTTACTCAGGGGACTTAGAGCTCAGGGGACTTAGAGCTCAGAGGACTTAGAGCTCAGAGAACTTACTCAGGGGACTTAGAGCTCAGAGGACTTAGAGCTCAGAGGACTTAGAGCTCAGAGGACTTAGAGCTCAGGGGACTTAGAGCTCAGGGGACTTAGAGCTCAGAGGACTTAGAGCTCAGAGGACTTAGAGCTCAGGGGACTTAGAGCTCAGAGGACTTAGAGCTCAGGGGACTTAGAGCTCAGGGGACTTAGAGCTCAGAGGACTTAGAGCTCAGAGGACTTAGAGCTCAGAGGACTTACTCAGGGGACTTAGAGCTCAGAGGACTTACTCAGGGGACTTAGAGCTCAGGGGACTTAGAGCTCAGAGGACTTACTCAGGGGACTTAGAGCTCAGGGGACTTAGAGCTCAGGGGACTTAGAGCTCAGGGGACTTAGAGCTCAGAGGACTTACTCAGGGGACTTAGAGCTCAGAGGACTTAGAGCTCAGAGGACTTACTCAGGGGACTTAGAGCTCAGGGGACTTAGAGCTCAGAGGACTTAGAGCTCAGAGGACTTAGAGCTCAGAGGACTTAGAGCTCAGGGGACTTAGAGCTCAGGGGACTTAGAGCTCAGAGGACTTAGAGCTCAGGGGACTTAGAGCTCAGAGGACTTAGAGCTCAGGGGACTTAGAGCTCAGAGGACTTAGAGCTCAGAGGACTTACTCAGGGGACTTAGAGCTCAGAGGACTTACTCAGGGGACTTAGAGCTCAGAGGACTTAGAGCTCAGGGGACTTAGAGCTCAGAGGACTTAGAGCTCAGAGGACTTACTCAGGGGACTTAGAGCTCAGGGGACTTAGAGCTCAGGGACTTAGAGCTCAGGGACTTAGAGCTCAGGGGACTTAGAGCTCAGGGGACTTAGAGCTCAGGGGACTTAGAGCTCAGAGGACTTACTCAGGGGACTTAGAGCTCAGGGGACTTAGAGCTCAGAGGACTTACTCAGGGGACTTAGAGCTCAGGGGACTTAGAGCTCAGGGGACTTAGAGCTCAGGGGACTTAGAGCTCAGGGGACTTAGAGCTCAGGGGACTTAGAGCTCAGAGGACTTACTCAGGGGACCTAGAGCTCAGAGGACTTAGAGCTCAGAGGACTTAGAGCTCAGGGGACTTAGAGCTCAGGGGACTTACTCAGGGACTTAGAGCTCAGGGGACTTAGAGCTCAGAGGACTTACTCAGGACTTAGAGCTCAGGGACTTAGAGCTCAGGGGACTTACTCAGGGACTTAGAGCTCAGGGGACTTAGAGCTCAGAGGACTTACTCAGGGACTTAGAGCTCAGGGGACTTAGAGCTCAGGGACTTAGAGCTCAGAGGACAGGGACTTAGAGCTCAGAGGACTTAGAGCTCAGGGGACTTAGAGCTCAGGGGACTTAGAGCTCAGAGGACTTAGAGCTCAGGGGACTTAGAGCTCAGAGGACTTAGAGCTCAGGGGACTTAGAGCTCAGAGGACTTAGAGCTCAGAGGACTTAGAGCTCAGGGGACTTAGAGCTCAGAGGACTTAGAGCTCAGGGGACTTAGAGCTCAGAGGACTTAGAGCTCAGGGGACTTAGAGCTCAGAGGACTTAGAGCTCAGAGGACTTAGAGCTCAGAGAACTTACTCAGGGGACTTAGAGCTCAGGGGACTTAGAGCTCAGAGGACTTACTCAGGGGACTTAGAGCTCAGAGGACTTAGAGCTCAGAGGACTTAGAGCTCAGGGGACTTAGAGCTCAGGGGACTTAGAGCTCAGAGGACTTAGAGCTCAGAGGACTTAGAGCTCAGAGAACTTACTCAGGGGACTTAGAGCTCAGAGGACTTAGAGCTCAGAGGACTTAGAGCTCAGGGGACTTAGAGCTCAGGGGACTTAGAGCTCAGAGGACTTAGAGCTCAGAGGACTTAGAGCTCAGGGGACTTAGAGCTCAGAGGACTTAGAGCTCAGGGGACTTAGAGCTCAGGGGACTTAGAGCTCAGAGGACTTAGAGCTCAGAGGACTTAGAGCTCAGAGGACTTACTCAGGGGACTTAGAGCTCAGGGGACTTAGAGCTCAGGGGACTTAGAGCTCAGGGGACTTACTCAGGGGACTTAGAGCTCAGTGGACTTAGAGCTCAGAGGACTTACTCAGGGGACTTAGAGCTCAGGGGACTTAGAGCTCAGGGGACTTAGAGCTCAGGGGACTTAGAGCTCAGGGGACTTAGAGCTCAGAGGACTTACTCAGGGGACTTAGAGCTCAGAGGACTTAGAGCTCAGAGGACTTACTCAGGGGACTTAGAGCTCAGAGAACTTACTCAGGGGACTTAGAGCTCAGGGGACTTAGAGCTCAGAGGACTTAGAGCTCAGAGGACTTAGAGCTCAGGGGACTTAGAGCTCAGGGGACTTAGAGCTCAGAGGACTTAGAGCTCAGAGGACTTAGAGCTCAGGGGACTTAGAGCTCAGGGGACTTAGAGCTCAGAGGACTTAGAGCTCAGGGGACTTAGAGCTCAGAGGACTTAGAGCTCAGGGGACTTAGAGCTCAGGGGACTTAGAGCTCAGGGGACTTAGAGCTCAGAGGACTTAGAGCTCAGGGGACTTAGAGCTCAGGGGACTTAGAGCTCAGAGGACTTAGAGCTCAGAGGACTTAGAGCTCAGGGGACTTAGAGCTCAGAGGACTTAGAGCTCAGGGGACTTAGAGCTCAGAGGACTTACTCAGGGGACTTAGAGCTCAGAGGACTTAGAGCTCAGAGGACTTAGAGCTCAGGGGACTTAGAGCTCAGGGGACTTAGAGCTCAGAGGACTTAGAGCTCAGGGGACTTAGAGCTCAGGGGACTTAGAGCTCAGGGGACTTAGAGCTCAGAGGACTTAGAGCTCAGGGGACTTAGAGCTCAGGGGACTTAGAGCTCAGAGGACTTACTCAGGGGACTTAGAGCTCAGAGGACTTAGAGCTCAGAGAACTTACTCAGGGGACTTAGAGCTCAGGGGACTTAGAGCTCAGAGGACTTAGAGCTCAGAGGACTTAGAGCTCAGGGGACTTAGAGCTCAGAGGACTTAGAGCTCAGAGGACTTAGAGCTCAGGGGACTTAGAGCTCAGGGGACTTACTCAGGGGACTTAGAGCTCAGGGGACTTAGAGCTCAGGGGACTTACTCAGGGGACTTAGAGCTCAGGGGACTTAGAGCTCAGAGGACTTAGAGCTCAGGGGACTTAGAGCTCAGGGGACTTAGAGCTCAGAGGACTTAGAGCTCAGAGGACTTAGAGCTCAGGGGACTTAGAGCTCAGGGGACTTAGAGCTCAGAGGACTTAGAGCTCAGGGGACTTACTCAGGGGACTTAGAGCTCAGAGGACTTAGAGCTCAGGGGACTTAGAGCTCAGAGGACTTACTCAGGGGACTTAGAGCTCAGGGGACTTACTCAGAGGACTTACTCAGGGGACTTAGAGCTCAGGGGACTTACTCAGGGGACTTAGAGCTCAGGGGACTTACTCAGAGGACTTACTCAGGGGACTTAGAGCTCAGAGGACTTAACTCTCAGTATTTGTTTTACAGTTGTCCGAGCTGCTTAATGTTTAAGGTCAAACCTCCTCCTGTGATTTTCATCCAACAGAAATCATCAAATTCCCTCTGGGTTTGGCCCATCAGCCCGTACAGGACACACTCATAGAACCGGAGTTACATCCAGCGATGACTATTATTAATATTATTAATATTATTATGATTAATATTATTATGATTCATATTATTATTATTATTATTATGATTTATTATTATTAATATGATTATGATTATTATTATTATGGTTATTATTATTATCATTATTATGATTATTATTATTAATATTATTAATATTATGATTAATATTATTATTATTATTATTATTATGATTTATTATTATTAATATGATTATGATTATTATGGTTATTATTATTATCATTATTATGATTATTATTATTAATAGTATTAATATTATTATTATTATTATTATTGTTATTAATATGATTATTATTATTATTATTATTAATATTATGATTATGATTATGATTATTATTATTATTATGATTATGATTATTATGATTATTATTATGATTCTGGAGGGTGCCAGGTCAAAATCAAGTCTTTTTTCACAGTCCTCATTAGCGACAGAACAGTCATAGATTGTAAATGAACGTGGATGTTCACAGATATTGTCGTTCCCACAGGGCACTGAGCTGTTACTGCAGCTGTTACTGCAGAGTACGATAGTTTTCGGTTTGATAGACGTATTAATCCCTTTAAACCCCTCAGAGGGACGAATGGACTCAGTTTCAAAAGGGTCACCTACACCCTTCCCCTTGGTCTCTGGGTCCTGTCTGTTTCTGTGTCCTCTCGGGTTTGCTAAAAGCCTGAGGACTCCACAGTCTCTCAGGACTTCACAGATGTCTTGTGTTCTGTCCTGAAGAGTCCTGAAGAGTCCTGAAGGGTCCTGAAGGGTCCTGAAGAGTCCTGAAGAGTCCTGAAGAGTCCTGAAGAGTCCTGAAGGGTCCTGAAGGGTCCTGAAGAGTCCTGAAGAGTCCTGAAGGGTCCTGAAGAGTCCTGAAGGGTCCTGAAGGGTCCTGAGGACTCCACAGTCTCTCAGGACTTCACAGATGTGTTGTGTTCTGTCCTGAAGGGTCCTGAAGGGTCCTGAAGAGTCCTGAAGAGTCCTGAAGTGTCCTGAAGTGTTCTGAAGAGTCCTGAAGAGTCCTGAAGGGTCCTGAAGGGTCCTGAAGAGTTCTGAAGGGTCCTGAAGGGTCCTGAAGAGTCCTGAAGAGTCCTGAAGGGTCCTGAAGGGTCCTGAAGAGTCCTGAAGGGTCCTGAAGTGTCCTGAAGTGTCCTGAAGTGTCCTGAAGAGTCCTGAAGGGTCCTGAAGGGTCCTGAAGAGTCCTGAAGTGTCCTGAAGTGTCCTGAAGAGTCCTGAAGAGTCCTGAAGGGTCCTGAAGAGTCCTGAAGAGTCCTGAAGAGTCCTGAAGGGTCCTGAAGTGTCCTGAAGTGTCCTGAAGAGTCCCGAAGTGTCCCGAAGGGTCCCGAAGGGTCCTGAAGAGTCCTGAAGGGTCCTGAAGGGTCCTGAAGAGTCCTGAAGTGTCCTGAAGAGTCCTGAAGAGTCCTGAAGTGTCCTGAAGAGTCCTGAAGGGTCCTGAAGAGTCTTAAAGAGTCCTGAAGAGTCCTGAAGTGTCCTGAAGGGTCCTGAAGGGTCCTGAAGAGTCCTGAAGTGTCCTGAAGAGTCCTGAAGGGTCCTGAAGAGTCTTAAAGAGTCCTGAAGAGTCCTGAAGTGTCCTGAAGAGTCTTAAAGAGTCCTGAAGAGTCCTGAAGTGTCCTGAAGAGTCCTGAAGGGTCCTGAAGAGTCTTAAAGAGTCCTGAAGAGTCCTGAAGGGTCCTGAAGAGTCTTAAAGAGTCCTGAAGAGTCCTGAAGGGTCCTGAAGAGTCTTAAAGAGTCCTGAAGAGTCCTGAAGTGTCCTGAAGAGTCCTGAAGGGTCCTGAAGGGTCCTGAAGAGTCTTAAAGAGTCCTGAAGAGTCCTGAAGTGTCCTGAAGAGTCCTGAAGGGTCCTGAAGAGTCCTGAAGAGTCCTGAAGTGTCCTGAAGTGTCCTGAAGAGTCCTGAAGTGTCCTGAAGTGTCCTGAAGAGTCCTGAAGGGTCCTGAAGAGTCCTGAAGAGTCCTGAAGAGTCCTGAAGGGTCCTGAGGACTCCACAGTCTCTCAGGACTTCACAGATGTGTTGTGCTCTGGGCTGAAGTGTCCTGAAGTGTCCTGAAGAGTCCTGAAGAGTCCTGAAGGGTCCTGAGGACTCCACAGTCTCTCAGGACTTCACAGATGTGTTGTGTTCTGTCCTGAAGACTCCTGAAGAGTCCTGAAGGGTCCTGAAGACTCCTGAAGAGTCCTGAAGGGTCCTGAGGACTCCCCGCTCTCACCAGCTGAATGGATGAGGGATGAAATCTCTTCAAACCCATGTCCAGATGCGTTCTGTGAACCCACTTCTTTATTAAACGTGAAGGACGACACAGTCTGGTTCTTGTGAGTCCGGATGTGTTTACACAGGTTACTTTTCAGTGTAAAACGTTTCTGACAGATGTGGCAGCAGTGAGGCCTCTCTCCTGTGTGAGTGACCATATGTTTCTTTAGAGTCCCTTTCGACGCAAACTCATTCTTACAAACTGAGCAGCTGAAGGGTTTCTCCCCTGTGTGAGCTCTAACATGGATCTTAAGACTATCTCTCTGCACAAACTCTTTCCTGCAGAACGAACAGCTGAAGGGTTTCTCTCCGGTGTGAGTTCTCATGTGTGTTTTAAGATGATCTTTTTCTCTAAAATCTTTCTCACAAACCGAACACCTGAAGGGTTTCTGAGGTGTGTGCGTTCTCATGTGAGTCCTGAGCTGACTGCTCTGTGTAAATCGTTTCTCACAAACCGAACACCTGAAAGGTCGTTCTCCTTTGTGGATTCTCGTGTGTTCAAGAAGATGGCTGTTGTTTTTAAACTTTTTCTCACAAACTGAACACTTGATAGGTTTCTGTCCAGTGTGAGTTCTCATGTGTTCATCAACACAACTTTTTCGTTTAAAACATTTCTCACAAACGGAGCATTTGTAAGGTCTCTGTCCCGTGTGAATGAACTTATGTTTCCGTAAATTAGATTTACGCTGAAATTCCTTCCCACACTCAGTGCATCTGTGATGTTTAAAGTTTCCAGCTCTCTCCGAGGACTCAGGGTTTATCATGGCGTAGCTTCTTTTCCCCTGAGTCTGCTCCTGAGTCCAGTCGTCAGAGCGGTCCGTGTGCTCAGAGTCTGAGTGTAAAAGTGTGAGTGGATCTGAGCTGCAGCCTGCTTCTGCTCCACAGTCCTCTCCATTAGTTTCCTCTCGGTTCTCCTCAGGTGCTCTCTGATGAAGCACAGAGGACTCGTCTTCATCTTCTTCGAGTTTGACAGTGACAATGTGGAAGGGCAGCTCCTGCAGAGGCTCTGGCTCCTCTTTAATGCACGGCTCCTGACTGCACACAAACAACACATCACAGTGTGGTGGAAAGTCCCTGAACAGCTTTTATTAAAACGGTATAAGCTCTAAAAGCTGCTCTGACCTGTGTTTGGTGTTTGGTGGGTCCCACAGCTCCGTCTCCTCCTTCAGCTTCACTTCTGCCATGTTTCACTCGCTCTGTTCACTTTAAGGCTCCGCTTTGGGGCTGTTTGTCACAGTTAGCTTCAGAGCTAATCACACAGGGGTCCTCACGAGTTCACTGAGAGGGGCGTCCTGACAGCTGCCTGTTCAAAAACACAGACCCCACCTTTTTGTGTTTCATTTTGACTTGGGACACAGTTCTTTATAGTATAGTCATAGTACCCTTAAGAAACTGGTGAAAAAAGTAATGCTTGAATAGTTTCACAGCTTTAAAAGAATGTTTAATTTTATAATTATAATAAAAGGGGAGAGTGTTGATATTTTAGATTCTCTGTCGGTTATTTTTTGCCAAACTGTTTCTTTTGCCGATGCATCTGTATTACTTTCTTCAGGATAAAGGGCTTGAATTCCTCATAAACCAGCATTAAAACCTCCAACTCTGCTTCTGTGAAGTATGCTGCCTTTTTTTTTCAGCTTCGGTTTCTATTGTTGATTTATTTTATTTCGAGCAATTGATCAGGTTTCATTTTCATACATTTCTTGTAATGTACATGAACGTTTTAAACATGATACACATAATAAATCATATATTTTTTAAACAAAAAGGAATGAAATAAAACTTATCGAGACTCATCCCCATTACATGCATTTAATTTATACATTTATAATATACTTCCTGCACATGAGTTATCCATTCATTTCATTTACAACCCGTTCCTTTATTTATTTATGAATCTTTAATTAAATTATGAGAATGTACAACATTCCCTGTTATACAGTTTTTATCTGCCTTACCTCTCACGCTCGGTTCTAAACTGTAAGAACATCATATTTTTATGCTTGTGCTGTTCTCCAAGACTGTTCCACACAGACACAAAGCCTTTTCCTTCAGTTGGTGCCTCCCTGCCTTTCAATATTTTTGAATATGTAATCTGGACTGTAAGAAAGTGGATTGAAGAGTGGTTTAAACGTTTATTCAATTCAACAATATGAAAGGTTTGGCACAATAAAGCATACGGAGTGAATTCATATTAAAAATGGATTTGTTTATTATTGAAATATTTTTTTCTTTTGTAAATGTCGAATGTGTGGATTCCAACTGAGTTTGTTTTCTACAATTACGCCAAGAAATTTTATCTGTTAGCTTTTCAATTTTTGAGTTATTTATGTAAATGTTTGATTCAACGTCATTGTTGCAGTTGCCAAAAAACATTTCTTTTGTTTTATCAAGATTTACAGATAATCTGTTTCGGTCCATCCATGACTTTATTTTGACCAATTCATTATTCAAAATATTATTAAGATAATCATAATTAACACTGGCGTAAAATATACTTGTATCATCAACAAATCTATGTATTTAAATCGATCAGAAGTTTTGAATAGGTCATTGATGAACAAGTTAAAAACGTGTTGGGCCCAACACCGACCCCTGGGGGACACCACAAGCAACTACAGAACCTTCTATTTTTTCATCATGCTGTCGTTTGTGTAAATAACTTTTCACCCAATCTAATGCTACTCCTCTTATACCATACAGTTTTTTAAGTTTTTAAACAATATTGAGAGAGTTCATTTATCAAATGCTTTCTTCAAATCAATAAAAATTCCAGCTGCATATTTTCTTTGATCAACAGCAGGTTATTTCTGCCTCATCATTAACTCATTCATGTTTTGAAGTCTTTTGTTTTGTAGTTCTTCAAGGATCTGTGAGAACTGTGGCGGGAGGGAGACAGGGCTGTGGTTGGTGCAGAGATCTTTGTCCACCTTTGTCTGGGATTACTTTAGCTGTGTTCATTTCGTTTGAGAATGTACCAGACGGAAAGGAAATGTTGAAGATATAAGTAATCAGTTTTAATTTGCTATTTATTGTGTTTTTAATTATTATCATATTAATATTACTATTGTCTGTGGATTTTTTATTCTCACAGTTGTTGACTGTCACTTCGGTCTCATCGACACGTGTCAAAAACAGAGTCTGGATTTGTTTCTTTTGTTTCATGTACATCTTCTTTGTCCACATTAGGAATTGTTCTGGCAAGATCAGGTCCCACTTTAACAAAAACATGTATTAAACTCATTTACATCACTATATCGATCATCATTTTTAACTAAATATTCAGGATATGCAATTTGTCTTGATCAAAGTATTTAATATTTTCCAAATTCCCTTTGCATTGTTATTGTTTTCATTAATAATTTTCTATAATAATCTTTTTTACTGACTCTTAACACCTCAGTTAACTTATTCTTGTACTTTTTATATCGCATTTCTGACTCTTGCTCTTAGTTTGACAAAGCTTTTGTATAAAGAATTTATTTTTTTTAACAACAGTTTTTAAGAGCTTTGTTTAACCATGGCCATAAACTCTGTTTTTTAGTGCTGTTTTTAGTATAATAGGACAATGTTTATTATATAATTTTATAAATAAATCCATGAATTTATTGTAAGCATTAACACCACACCCCAATCTTGTAAGAATAATTCCTCTTTAGTCTTTAACGTTTCCTCTGTTTGGAGGCGTTTGTAGTTGCACCCATCATAAAATGTAAAGACGATAAATGATCACTCATGTCACAAATTAGAAGACCGCTACTGGTGTTATTGATAATATCATTGGAAAATATATTCTCGATGAGGGTGTTTGCTGTGATTCTGCTTGGTTTTGTGATTCTAGGACGTAAGGTCAAGCTGATTAATTTAGTAATAAAATCATTGTTTTTTATGTTTGGTGTGATTTAATCAGGTCTATATTATAATCCCCACAAATGAATAAGGTTTTATTATTATTATTATTGCTTTGGTCAAAGGTTTGTTAAACCATTCACTGAACTGTTCAATGCATGACCCAGGTGCTCGGTAAACGCAGCTTACTATAACGTTTATGCTTTTATGATTCGATATTTCAATAGTTAAACATTCCAATACATTTTGAATGGTTGTCGTCATCTCCATATTTTATATTTGAGTGTATTCTTAAAATATAAAGCCACTCCTCCAGTTTTATTGAACCTATTCTTTAATTTGAGTCAAATTTGTGCCGGAGCGGGTATAAAGAGACAGGACTAGTGCCGGAGTGGGTATAAAGAGACAGGACTTGTGCCGGAGCGGGTATAAAGAGACAGGACTAGTGCCGGAGCGGGTATAAAGAGGCAGGACTAGTGCCGGAGCGGGTATAAAGAGACAGGACTTGTGCCGGAGCGGAAATAAAGAGGCAGGACTAGTGCCGGAGCGGGTATAAAGAGGCAGGACTAGTGCCGGAGCGGGTATAAAGAGGCAGGACTTGTGCCGGAGCGGGTATAAAGAGGCAGGACTTGTGTCGGAGCAGGTATAAAGAGGCAGGACTTGTGTCGGAGCAGGTATAAAGAGGCAGGACTTGTGCCGGAGCGGGTATAAAGAGACAGGACTTGTGTCGGAGCAGGTATAAAGAGACAGGACTAGTGCCGGAGCGGGTATAAAGAGACAGGACTAGTGCCGGAGCGGGTATAAAGAGGCAGGACTAGTGCCGGAGCGGGTATAAAGAGACAGGACTTGTGCCGGAGCGGGTATAAAGAGTCAGGACTTGTGCCGGAGCGGGTATAAAGAGGCAGGACTAGTGCCGGAGCGGGTATAAAGAGACAGGACTAGTGCCGGAGCGGAAATAAAGAGGCAGGACTTGTGTCGGAGCGGGTATAAAGAGACAGGACTAGTGCCGGAGCGGAAATAAAGAGGCAGGACTAGTGCCGGAGCGGGTATAAAGAGACAGGACTTGTGCCGGAGCGGGTATAAAGAGACAGGACTTGTGCCGGAGCGGGTATAAAGAGACAGGACTAGTGCCGGAGCGGAAATAAAGAGGCAGGACTAGTGCCGGAGCAGAAATAAAGAGACAGGACTTGTGCCGGAGCGGGTATAAAGAGGCAGGACTAGTGCCGGAGCGGGTATAAAGAGACAGGACTTGTGCCGGAGCGGGTATAAAGAGACAGGACTTGTGCCGGAGCGGAAATAAAGAGGCAGGACTAGTGCCGGAGCGGGTATAAAGAGACAGGACTTGTGCCGGAGCGGGTATAAAGAGACAGGACTTGTGCCGGAGCGGGTATAAAGAGACAGGACTAGTGCCGGAGCGGAAATAAAGAGGCAGGACTTGTGTCGGAGCGGGTATAAAGAGACAGGACTAGTGCCGGAGCGGAAATAAAGAGGCAGGACTTGTGCCGGAGCGGGTATAAAGAGACAGGACTTGTGCCGGAGCGGGTATAAAGAGACAGGACTTGTGCCGGAGCAGGAATAAAGAGACAGGACTTGTGCCGGAGCGGGTATAAAGAGGCAGGACTAGTGCCGGAGCGGGTATAAAGAGACAGGACTTGTGCCGGAGCAGGAATAAAGAGACAGGACTTGTGCCGGAGCGGAAATAAAGAGGCAGGACTAGTGCCGGAGCGGGTATAAAGAGACAGGACTTGTGCCGGAGCGGGTATAAAGAGACAGGACTTGTGCCGGAGCGGGTATAAAGAGGCAGGACTAGTGCCGGAGCGGGTATAAAGAGGCAGGACTTGTGCCGGAGCGGGTATAAAGAGACAGGACTTGTGCCGGAGCGGGTATAAAGAGACAGGACTTGTGCCGGAGCGGGTATAAAGAGGCAGGACTAGTGCCGGAGCGGGTATAAAGAGGCAGGACTTGTGTCGGAGCGGGTATAAAGAGGCAGGACTTGTGTCGGAGCAGGTATAAAGAGACAGGACTTGTGTCGGAGCAGGTATAAAGAGACAGGACTTGTGCCGGAGCGGGTATAAAGAGACAGGACTTGTGTCGGAGCAGGTATAAAGAGGCAGGACTTGTGCCGGAGCGGGTATAAAGAGACAGGACTTGTGTCGGAGCGGGTATAAAGAGACAGGACTTGTGTCGGAGCGGGTATAAAGAGACAGGACTTGTGTCGGAGCAGGTATAAAGAGGCAGGACTTGTGCCGGAGCGGGTATAAAGAGGCAGGACTTGTGTCGGAGCGAGTATAAAGAGACCGAGTCCCAGAAGGGAAGGAGGCAGCTACGTCGGGCAAAAGATGGGCACAAGATATCAAATATACTACTGTCTCGAACTCCATCAGGACTGCGCCGCTGCAAGATACAGCCTCAAGACTTTTTAACTCAGATCAGACACTAAAACAAGGACACCAGTGATGTCTCTGAAGGACGAGTAAACTCTACAGACTCCTACAGATATTCATTTCCTGCTGTTTATTTTTCAGCAGTTGGACTCATTTCCTCTTATTTTTGGCAGGGTAAGTGACCACGTCTAAACACAACCCATTTTCAAAAATCTAAATCTAATGGAGCTGCCAAACCTTTGTCCCTTGTCCTGGGCCCAACCTGACTGGATCAAGATGGGTGTCTCCCCGTACATTAATCTAACTCTTCTGGTCTTTCCTGGCGTCTCTCACTGCGGATATTCAAGTCAAAAGCAAGTCGTTGTAGTTTCTCTCTCTGGAGCCTCACCTTTAAACCATCGCTCACTGAAGTTCTGCTCAGCGACAGTACCAGAGCACCATTCACACATTTAAAAGAACTTTAACCTTTTTAACCGTTTAGTTCAGATTAATGAGCGAGACGATGGAGATGGCGTACAATTTAAAATGGACAGGTTTAATTCTTGCAAAAATGAAACACACGTGACAATGGTACAGGATAAAGTTTGTTTGGAAAAGTAAATAATACATGAGATTTTATATCAGGCTGTAAAGGTTGTAGTAAACGTATCTTTCACACACACTCCTCACGACAAGCTCCAGGTGCAGGAACCATTCAGTGGCGAGTCATGTCTAGTTCCTGCTTGGATTAGAAAAATGTACAGCAAGTCTCATGCTCGACTCAAGTCTGATCACAGAAAAAATAAAACTTACTAAACTTTACTTTGTAGAGTTAATGAGAGGGATAAGATATACTTTGTCTGTTTTCAGCACAATCACAGAACAAGAGTCACAACATCCCACAAAAACAAGAACATCCGAGACGCAGTCATTCAACAAAACATGAAAACAATAAACGGAATGTTAGCCGAGTCCACTTCTTTAATATTATATTTGTGTCAGCTGCTCAGAGCGCACATTTAAGTCTCTGTTTAACGATGTTCAGGAGAACTGCTCTTTAATCCGTTAACCACATTAACACGCCTCTCCTGCAGTCTCGGCCCCTCCCGCAGTCTCGGCCCCTCCCGCAGTCTCGGCCCCTCCCGCAGTCTCGGCCCCTCCCGCAGTCTCGGCCCCTCCCGCAGTCTCGGCCCCTCCCGCAGTCTCGGCCCCTCCCCTCTCAGACATGTCTGGTTCTGGACTCAGGGCTCCAGCTCCGGTGTGAGTCTTCATGTGTCTATAAAGATGAGATTTCTGCGTAAAGCCCTTCTTACAAACTGAGCAGCTGAAGGGTCTCTCTCCTGTGTGAATCCTCATGTGCGTATTAAGATTGCTTATCTGGGTAAATTCTCTCTGACAAACCGTGCACTGTAGTGGTTTCTCTCCTGTGTGAGTCAACATGTGTCTCTTTAAATGGTGTTTGTGCCGAAACTTCTGCTCACACTCAGTGCATTGGTGTTGTTTGGAGTTTTCCTCGGCGGCTCTCTCAGAGGAGTCAGGGTTTATCACTGAGGAGCATGTTTTTAAAGGAGGCTCACCTTGAGTCCAGTCCTCAGAGTGTTCAGCGTCAGAGCTGTGCGTGTGTTCTGGACTCAGGGTGTGAGTTTTCATGTGTCTATAAAGACTGGGTTTCTGCGTAAAGCCTTTCTTACAAACTGAGCAGCTGAAGGGCTTCATAGTTGTGTGAGTTCTCATGTGTTTACGTAAGTAACTTTGGTCTGGAAAGTTTTTTTTACAAACTGAACAGCTGAAGGGTTTATCTCCCGTGTGAGACACTGTATGTTGTTGAAGTGCACTTTCCCGTGAAAACCCCTTGTTACCAACTGAACAGCTGTAGGACTGCACATTCCCATGCCTTCTCATTACGTGTTTACGCAAGTAGCTTTGGTCTGAAAAGGTTCTCTTACAAACTGAACAGCTGAAGGGTTTCTCTCCTGTGTGGATCCTCATGTGTGCAAGAAAATCTCCCTTGTTCCAACATCCTTTGTTACAAAAAGAACAACGAAAGCGCCACTGTCCTGTGTGAATACTCATGTGTAACTTAAGGTTGCATATGCGTGTAAATTCTTTCTGACAAACTGAGCACTTGAAAAGTTTCTCTCCTGTGTGAATACTCATGTGTGAATTAAGACTGCATATTTGAGTAAATTCTTTCTGACAAACTGAGCACTTGAAAGGTTTCTCTCCTGTGTGAGTCAACATATGCGTCTTTAAATGGTCTTTGCGCCGGAACTTCTGCCCACACTCCGAGCATTTGTGTTGTTTGGAGTTTTCTCCAGAAGCTCTCTCAGAGGAGTCGGGGTTTATCACCGAGGAACAGGTTTTTAAAGGAGGCTCATCCTGAGTCCAGTCGCCTGAGTCGTCCGTGTGGTCAGAGCTGTGTCCCTCAGAGTCTGAGTGTAAAAGTGTGAGTGGATCTGAGCTGCAGCCTGCTTCTGCTCCATTAGGTTCCTCTCTGTTCTCCTCAGGTGCTCTCTGATGAAGCACAGAGGACTTGTCTTCATCATCTTCACTTTTCACACAGACAGGAGGGAACTCCTGCAGCTGCTCTTCCTTTGGTTCCTCTTTAATGTGGGGGGGCTCTGGACTGGGGCCCACCTCTTCTTCACTCTTCACTGTCACAGTCTGAACACCTGCAGGAGACGGAACAGATGTTGATGTTTTGGTCGTGAGACAGTTCTATCATCTTTGTCCCTGCCTCACAGTAAGACGTACGACCACTGTCTTTAAACTACGACTGCATGTCCTTCGCCTGAAACGGCCGAGATCGTACAGTGTAGACCCGGCTTAACACACTGTTACCGCACCAGAAGGTTTTATCGACCGTTTGAGAACCACTGCCAAAGGAAAATAAAGTAAAATAATGAAAAATGAAAGTAAAAATATGAATAACCTGTGGAGGAAACATCCAGGACACAATGAAAAAAAGGGTTCAACAAATGCAACTTGATGCATGAATAACTGAAAAAAATATTTGTTTATTGTCCCAAATTTTCTGGCCTTAGTTAATTAAATAGTTAAATTAAACTGTGTAAGTGATAAAACCACAAACAAGACCAGAGCTAATGATTTTTACTCTAAGATCACCCACTGAAGACATAATGACAAGTAACTGATCAATGCTGCCAGACTGGTTTCATTTAAACTGATTTGAGGTAGAGCTGCTATGAACAATTATTTTTCTATTAATTAATCTTTTATTTATAAATGTATTGTTTTTATAAAAAACATAAAAAATACATATATTGTAAAAAAAAAGTAAACATTCTTTATTAAGCAGATAAAATGTGTTGATGTAAAAATATAATAAAATTCTTTTATTACTTAAAAAAGAAATACCAAATATAATGTACACAGTTTCTTAGAAATGCCTGTTACCCACTGGGCCTGTTGTTATGAATACACTGCACCAGGTAAACTATATTATTGTGATGTTAAAAACTATTTGGAGTGTTTCCTCCACGCCTTCACATGACCTGTAAACGGGAGGTCAGGAGAGCTAAAAGTAATAATAATCTTCCACAATATCTTACTGCAGAGGCTAAACGCATTTTAGAATTATTTTCTCGGCTTATTAACGGTGGACCTACAATAACAACAGAAGGACCAGGAATAACTTCATATTCATCATAAAATAAGTCTCCTTCATTGGGTTATTCCCCATCTTTTCTGTAAAAGTGTGGAGTCTACTGTTCAGTTACACAGGCCACGCAGACGCATGTATCTAAGCTGTCGACTTGTTGCAGCTCTGATTAGAGGAGACTAGATCATGTGACCTGGAAGCTTCTGAAGAAATAAATAAAAACGGTCACCTGCAGTGACGTTAAGCGTCTAAGAGTTTCCACATGAACCACCCACTACTGCTGCGGTCAAGCCCCCCCTCCCCCTCCTTTGTAAAACGCCAGTCAAGCCAGCCCCGCCTTTACTAGATGCTTTACGGCCTAGAATTCCTCGAGACCTGAGACCTGTCAGGTTTATCAGATCATATTCAGTTTGTATCAGAAATATTTATTATTCACAAACTCATTACATTTAAACTAGATTTCATAAATGTTAACTTTGCTAAAACAATGTTTTTGTTTTTTCCATCCGTCAGACCGTGAGACCAATGTCAAAAGAATATTAGTATGAATTTTAGGATAAACTTTTTATGCCAACTTTAGATATGAATGAAAAGAAAAGTACCAGCTGCTGAAGGTTTGTTCCACTTCGGTCGAGTTCAGAGGACCTCCCGGTGCTTAAGTCGGCCTAAGACCTGGAGGAGATCTAAGACTAGAACTCTCATGTAGCTTATGTTAGAAATAAGGTTTGTAAGAGTTTATTTTAATTCAGAAAAGAGCGATACAAAATGTTTACAACGCAGGATTCAGAAAACACATTCATTTAGTCAGGTGTATTAAAATATTATTCAACTGCAAACTTCATTAGTTTTGTTTAAAACACAAAAAGTGTTTCTGTCCCAGGAGGAGGTTCGGACATCTTTAAAACAAACTTGTCGGTGTAAAAGTGTGGAATTCTTAAAATGATTTTAAAAAGATATTAAAATGTTTTTTTTTTACTACCAGTGCCACTTCTGTTGAGTGCCTACAGGAAGTGTCAGGACAATATGATGTAGCATTTCAAAATAAAGGTCCTCTCAAGAGTCATAACTGGAAACAGTGGGTGTTAAAACAGCATTTTCAGAGGGCTTTTAATATTATTATAATATTATTTTTAATACTCTTATGACATTTGTGTCAAGCTCTGAAGGATGGAAGAAACAAAAACATTGTTGTAACAAAGTTAACGTTTCAAAACTGAAATAAACATTGAATTGAGTTTTTAAAAAATAAATATTTCTGATACAAACGGAATATTATCTGATAAACCTGTTCACGAGGACATGTACCGTAAAGCATCTAACACGGGGCACTCCGACATCAAGGCGGGGTTTGACCGCAGTCCACAGCTCCGACCCTGTCCCGTAAAGAACAGGACCTGAGGCCCTTTTGTAGGAAACAGAACCGACCTGTTCTGTGTAAGAGCACTCGTGGCTCCAACACTTGGTCCAGTAGTTGTTGTTGTGTGTTGTTCCTTTGTTTGAACCTGTGCACTTCCTCCTCATACTCCGCTATGGTTCTTTCAAACAGCTCAAATATCTCTTCCGCTGCCGCAGTCAGGCGCTCATTCACCAAAGCTCTCAGCTTCTGGCCTTTAGACATTTTTACAAACTGTGTCTGTAGCTTTAGCTGCACTCAGCTAACGGCCCTGACACCGAGGCTGTCCGCTCAAACACCGGAAATGTGTGTCACTTCCGGGTGGCTGTGCGCGTGAGGCTGCCCCCTACAGGACAGGACCGGAAATAAACTAGAGAAAACCTGGATCAATAAAGATCCGTTCATCACTTTGGAATAAATCCAAGAGAAAAGACATAGCAGCTGTTCCTCTGTCAGATCTGAACAGCTGCAGAGACTGGTTTAGTCCTGGTTTAGTCCTGGTTTAGACTTATTCGACAGACGAAGTAAGACGAAGTAAGTTAAGCAGCTGCAGCTTATCTTTGAATCCCGAGAACGAGAAGTGGCCTCCCCCAGAGCTGCTCTCGGTCTGTGTTTTTGAACAGGCAGCTGTCAGGACGCCCCTCTCAGTGAACTCGTGAGGACCCCTGTGTGATTAGCTCTGAAGCTAACTGTGACAAACAGCCCCAAAGCGGAGCCTTAAAGTGAACAGAGCGCAGTGAAACATGGCAGAAGTGAAGCTGAAGGAGGAGACGGAGCTGTGGGACCCACCAAACACCAAACACAGGTCAGAGCACCGCCGACAGGGGGCGCAGGAGACGTTCAGACAGATTCTGTCACAAAAGAACAGATGTATATAACAGTCACTGGTTTAAACCTGCTCCAATCCAACTAAAACCTGTTCAGATTCAACTAAAACCTGTTCAGATCCAACTAAAACCTGTTCAGATCCAACTAAAACCTGTTCAGATCCAACTAAAACCTGTTCAGATCCAACTAAAACCTGTTCAGATCCAACTAAAACCTGCTCCAATCCAACTAAAACCTGTTCAGATCCAACTAAAACCTGTTCAGATCCAACTAAAACCTGTTCAAATCCAACTAAAACCTGTTCAGATCCAACTAAAACCTGTTCAAATCCAACTAAAATCTGTTCAAATCCAACTAAAACCTGCTCCAATCCAACTAAAACCTGTTTAAATCCAACTAAAACCTGTTCAAATCCAACTAGAAACCTGCTCAAATCCAACTAAAACCTGTTCAGATCCAACTAAAACCTGTTCAGATCCAACTAAAACCTGCTCCAATCCAAATAAAACCTGTTCAGATCCAACTAAAACCTGCTCCAATCCAAATAAAACCTGTTTAGATCCAACTAAAACCTGTTTAGATCCAACTAAAACCTGTTCTAGTCTGACTAAAACCTGTTCAAATTCAACTAAAACCTGTTCAAATCCTATTTAAACCCGTTCTAGTCCATGTAAAGCCTGTTCTAGTCCATGTAAAGCCTGTTCTAGTCCATGTAAAGCCTGTTCTAGTCCATGTAAAGCCTGTTCTAGTCCTATTTAAACCTGTTCTAGTCCATGTAAAGCCTGTTCTAGTCCATGTAAAGCCTGTTCTAGTCCATGTAAAGCCTGTTCTAGTCCATGTAAAGCCTGTTCTAGTCCTATTTAAACCTGTTCTAGTCCATGTAAAGCCTGTTCTAGTCCATGTAAAGCCTGTTCTAGTCCATGTAAAGCCTGTTCTAGTCCTATTTAAACCTGTTCTAGTCCTATTTAAACCTGTTCTAGTCCATGTAAAGCCTGTTATAGTCCATGTAAAGCCTGTTCTAGTCCACGTAAAGCCTGTTCTAGTCCTATTTAAACCCGTTCTAGTCCATGTAAAGCCTGTTCTAGTCCTATTTAAACCCGTTCTAGTCCACGTAAAGCCTGTTCTAGTCCTATTTAAACCTGTTCTAGTCCATGTAAAGCCAGTTCTAGTCCACGTAAAGCCTGTTCTAGTCCTATTTAAACCCGTTCTAGTCAACGTAAAGCCTGTTCTAGTCCATGTAAAGCCTGTTCTGTTTCTTGTGTATCAGTCAGATGAAGGAGCCTCAGCAGAAACTCTCTCAGATCCTCGAGGACTCAGACAAAGGTACCACACTCTCAGACTCTGACACGCTCTCTGTTCTCAACATTTAACACGTTTCAAACTTTACTGCGTCAAAGACTAAAAGAATCTACATTTAGTTCTGTCTCAGCACTAATCCTTCTTATGGACTCTGAGTTTAGATTCCTGACCGCTTTGTATGTTTTTTAAGTGTGCACTTATGAAGCAAGTCTGTTTCAAATAAACAGTTCAATGATGCATACAGTTCTGAAATACAGCTTCAGTAATGCTAATATATTTACAGGAATAATCTTTCTAATTGGAACTATTCACATGGTTTTATATTATTCTCTCTGCTGTTGATGTTTGTCCTGCAGGTGTTCGTCTTCCATTTGACGTCATCATTAAAGAAGAACCAGAAGAAGAGCAGCTGCAGGAGTTCCCTCCTGTCTGTGTGAAAAGTGAAGATGATGAAGACAAGTCCTCTGTGCTTCATCAAAGAGCACCTGAGGAGAACAGAGAGGAAACTAATGGAGAGGACTGTGGAGCAGAAGCAGGCTGCAGCTCAGATCCACTCACACTTTTACACTCAGACTCTGAGGGACACGGCTCTGACACTGACGACTCGGACGACTGGGGTCAGAACTGGGAGTCTCCAACAAACTCTGAACCAGCAGCAGTGAGTCGTCGGAGGAACGCTCCGGCTCACACAGGACTCAAACCGGTCACCTGTCCCGTTTGTAAAAAAAGCTTTAGAGACAAAAGCAATCTGACTTCACACATGAGAAGTCACACAGGAGAGAAACCCTTCAGCTGCCCTGTCTGTGAGAAAGGCTTCACCGTTAAAAGTAACCTCAGGACGCACATGAGAACACACACAGGAGAGAGACCCTTCAGCTGTTCATTCTGTAAGAAAGGTTTTGGACGTAAGAGTAACCTCAGGACACACTTGCGAGTCCACACGGGAGAGAAGCCATACAACTGTTCTGTTTGTGAGAAAGAGTTTGCGTACCAGCATTATCTTGCGACGCATATGAGGAGCCACACAGGAGAGAAACCCTTCAGCTGTTCGGTTTGTCAGAAAGGCTTCACGCAGAAGAGTCACCTGAGGACGCACGAGAGACTGCACACAGGAGAGGAGCCCTTCTGCTGTCCAGAGTGCCCCGCGAGGTTTAAGCAAAAGGCCAGTTTAGACATTCATCTGAGAGTTCACCGCGGAGAGAGGCCCTACAGCTGTTCGGTTTGTGGGAAAGGTTTCACACAGCAGAGCACTCTCAAAACACACACCAGGACTCACACCGGAGAAAGACCCTTCAGCTGTTCAGTCTGTAACAAGTGTTTTTCGGTCAAAGGTCATCTTACGACACATTTGAGAATCCATTCAGGAGACAGCGGTTAGTTTGTCCCGACACATTCGGTGCAGAAACGGGAGGGACCACATACGACACAAATGATAACGTTTCTAATTCCCATTGTGGCAAATAATCTACCCTCATGTCAATACTGTATACAAGTAAATACATTTTTATAAGTTTGGGCTTCACTATCTTATAGATAACTTAAACTGTCTTTTTTAATGAATTGTTGTTAAGACGAATTTAGGAAATTTCCCTGAATTTATGTAAAAATCAAAAGTAAATGTGAAGGAAATATCTATTAATTTTCCACATTCCACAGCTAACAAAGAAAATGCACTTTTGAGTCCTGACCAGTTAAGAATAAAGGCCCTACAGGTGTTCAGATGAACCATAAACAAGGGCTATCTTCACTGCAGCAAGAAGTAAATCCGTCCCAAACAGGTCTAAACCGGGACTATCTCCAGCTTTCTTCTTTCAATCGGAACTTTTATTTGAAATGGTTTTAGATAATAATGCCTTAAATGTATTTAATTCTCATTTATACTGCACTGTTGATTATTGTATTTAAAATATGTTTTGAGCTTCTAAAGCCACTGTGGCCTTAGTCTCTTTGTATTTAAACTAAATAATGCTTGGACACATAAAATCTCCCAAAGAGACAAACCTTTCAGGTGCTCAGTTCCGGACAGATAATGATGAAGTCTACAAAACTCAGAAGAGAATTCTCATATGTGGAATAAAGGTTTCAAAAAGTATTTATGCAATGAAATGACTGAGTGGAGGCAGATCTTACAGCTGTTCAGTTTGAGCGTTTCATTGGACGTATAAGTTCCAGTTAAAATTTTGAGTTCTGCTTTGAAATGACCAGGCTTTTAACAAATTCTGTTGGAAAATGTCTAAATTTATTAAAATTTTACCTAAAAAATAAAATTGAGTTATTATAGTAATTATGTATAATAATTGAGCGGTCGTCCTTCAATCGGAAGGTTGGTGGTTCGATTCCTGCTCTCCCCACAGTTTATACTGTCGTTGTGTCCTTGGGCAAGACACTTAACCCACCTTGCCTCCTTGTGTTCCAGCTGTAACACAGGTAGGTGAATGGAAGATTAATGTAAAAGCGCTTTGAGTGCCTTCTAGGTGGGAAAGCGCTGTATAAAACCAACGCTAATTCAGACTTTGATTAAATCCATATAAACCATGAGACGTGGTGGGACTTTTCTACAAAGAGGAACCAGAAAGTGTGCTTTTTCTCTTAAAATGAAAAATGAATCATAAACAATCAGGAACAGTGTGGAGAGACAGGAGACAGGGACAGCTCCTTTTTGAACAGGCAGCTGTCAGGACGCCCCTCTCAGTGAACTCGTGAGGACCCCTGTGTGATTAGCTCTGAAGCTAACTGTAACAAACAGCCCCAGAGCTGTGTTTTTGAACAGGCAGCTGTCAGGACGCCCCTCTCAGTGAACTCGTGAGGACCCCTGTGTGATTAGCTCTGAAGCTAACTGTGACAAACAGCCCCAAAGCGGAGCCTTAAAGTGAACAGAGCGCAGTGAAACATGGCAGAAGTGAAGCTGAAGGAGGAGACGGAGCTGTGGGACCCACCAAACACCAAACACAGGTCAGAGCAGCTGGGTTTAGAAGGAACTGCCTTTGGTCGAGAGTAAATGCAGTCATTATGAACAAAGGCACCTGCAGGATGTTGCTTCAGGGATATGTCGAGTTTGAAGAGAGTTTGTTTAAACTTGTTTTGACTGGGTTTGTTCCTTCAGGAAGTACACTGTATGTTTAACACTGTGTTGTTTGTGTCCAGTGTGGAGACCCCCCACTTTAAAGAGGAACCAGAGGAAGAGCAGCTGCCAGTCTCTCATGTGTCTGTGAAAACTGAAGAGTGTCCTGCAGTCGCTCTGACGGATCCAAACAGAGGTACAGCTCCTACTGTACCAGTACAGCTCCTACTGTACCAGTACAGCTCCTACTGTACCAGTACAGCTCCTACTGTACCAGTACAGCTGGTACAGCTCCTACTGTACCAGTACAGCTCCTACTGTACCAGTACAGCTGGTACAGCTCCTACTGTACCAGTACAGCTCCTACTGTACCAGTACAGCTCCTACTGTACCAGTACAGCTCCTACTGTACCAGTACAGCTGGTACAGTAGGAGCTGTACTGGTACAGCTCCTACTGTACCAGTACAGCTCCTACTGTACCAGTACAGCTCCTACTGTACCAGTACAGCTCCTACTGTACCAGTACAGCTGGTACAGTAGGAATAAGACTTCATAAAACATGAGCTGACGTCCATCAGTTTCTGAGGTCAGTGAGAGTCTTTAGAGAGTCTTTAGAGAGTCATTAGACAGTCTTTAGAGAGTCATTAGACAGTCTTTAGAGAGTCTTTAGAGAGTCTTTAGAGAGTCATTAGACAGTCTTTAGAGAGTCTTTAGAGAGTCATTAGACAGTCTTTAGAGAGTCATTAGACAGTCTTTAGAGAGTCATTAGACAGTCTTTAGAGAGTCTTTAGAGAGTCTTTAGAGAGTCTTTAGAGAGTCTTTAGAGAGTCTTTAGAGAGTCTTTAGAGAGTCTTTAGAGAGTCTTTAGAGAGTCATTAGACAGTCTTTAGAGAGTCTTTAGAGAGTCTGGACTGAACTGTGAAGATGCACCTGAAGACACAGAGTCACTTTAGAGAGTCATGAGAGAGGAGACACAGAGTCACTTTAGAGAGTCATGAGAGAGGAGACACAGAGTCACTTTAGAGAGTCATGAGAGGAGATGACACACAGTCACTTTAGAGAGTCTGGACTGAACTGTGAAGACGAACCTGAAGACACAGAGTCACTTTAGAGAGTCATGAGAGAGACGACACAGAGTCACTTTAGAGAGTCATGAGAGAGGAGACACACAGTCACTTTAGAGAGTCATGAGAGAGGAGACGACACAGAGTCACTTTAGAGAGTCATGAGAGAGGAGATGACACAGAGTCACTTTAGAGAGTCATGAGAGAGGAGATGACACAGAGTCACTTTAGAGAGTCATGAGAGAGGAGACGACACAGAGTCACTTTAGAGAGTCATGAGAGAGGAGACGACACAGAGTCACTTTAGAGAGTCATGAGAGAGGAGATGACACAGAGTCACTTTAGAGAGTCATGAGAGAGGAGATGACACAGAGTCACTTTAGAGAGTCTGGACTGAACTGTGAAGACGCACCTGAAGACACAGAGTCACTTTAGAGAGTCTGGACTGAACCGTGAAGACGCACCTGAAGACACAGTCACTTTAGAGAGTCATGAGAGAGAAGACGACACAGAGTCACTTTAGAGAGTCTGGACTGAACTGTGAAGACGCACCTGAAGACACAGAGTCACTTTAGAGAGTCACGAGAGAGGAGATGACACAGAGACACTTTAGAGAGTCATGAGAGAGGAGATGACACAGAGACACTTTAGAGAGTCATGAGAGAGGAGACGACACAGAGTCACTTTAGAGAGTCATGAGAGAGGAGATGTGGAGAGTGTGGTTCTATGAGCTGTTAGCACGGGGCTCTGCTCTGGTGACATCCAGGAGAGAGGAAGATCAGCTTATAGCTCCAGCTCAGCTCCATGTGTTGGAGTTCGGTTAATGAGAGGGTCCTACTGCTCCTTCAGGTTGGAGTTAAGTCTGTCTGACTCGGGCTTACTCTGGAACACCGACAAAATCGGTGCAAACACACAGAGCTGTTTGTTGTGCAGGTTTCTGACAGCAGCTAAACTAAACAAGTCAAAACATGTAACTATGTCTAACTTACCTGGACATTTAAATTATTTAAAGTTGTAACCAATACTCAGAAAGGGTCACTGTAAACTTCTCACATTATTTTCTACTCTGTGCCCTACAGGTGTTCAGATTGTGTCTGTGAAGAGTCTAAAGGACATTAAAGAGGAACCAGAGGAAGAGCAGCTGCAGGCGTTCCCTCCGGTCTGTGTGAAAAGTGAAGATGATGAAGACAAGTCCTCTGTGCTTCATCAAAGAGCACCTGAGGAGAACAGAGAGGAAACTAATGGAGAGGACTGTGGAGCAGAAGCAGGCTGCAGCTCAGTTCCACTCACACTTTTACACTCAGACTCTGAGCACACAGACCTCTCTGACGACTGGACTCAGGATGAAACCTCAAAAAACGGAAGCTCTGAGACAATTAATCCGGACTCCTTTGAGAAAGATGTAGGAGAAAGGTCAAAAAAACACCAATGCCCCAAGTGTGGGAAGAGGTTTCGGTGCAGTGACCATTTACAGAACCATATGTTGATTCACACAGGAGAGAAACCATTCCAGTGTCAGGTTTGTAAGAAAGCTTTTGGAGTAAAAGTTAGTCTCATAAGACACATGAGCACTCACTCTGCAGATAAGCCCTTCAGCTGCTCAGTTTGTGAAAAGGCTTTTGTATCCCAAAGTCTTGTTAGACAACACATGAGAACTCACACAGGAGAAAGACCTTTCAAGTGCTCTTTTTGTGAACGAGATTATAGAACTATTCAGGAGCTTAAGTCACATCTGATTATTCACACTGGACAGTGGCCTTTCCATTGTTCAGTTTGTAATAAAGGATGTCGGAAGACGAAGGATCTTATCGCTCACATGACAACCCACACTGGAGAAGAGCATCCTTACAAATGCCCAGTTTGTGGAAAATGTTTTTCCCTTAGATGGTCTTTGAAACAACATGCAGTAATTCACACAGGAGAGAAGCCCTTCAGCTGCTCAGTTTGTAAGAAAGGCTTTGTGGACAGAGGCCACCTCAATACACACTTAAAAACTCACACAGGAGAGAAGCCATACAGCTGCTCAGTTTGTAAAAAATGCTTTGGACACCGATGCAACCTCTATAATCATGTGAGAATTCACACAGGAGAGAGGTCCTTCAGCTGCTCGGTTTGTAAAAAATGCTTTGGAGACCGATGCAACCTGAATAGACACATGAAAACTCACACAGGAGAGAGGCCCTTCAGCTGCTCAGTTTGTATGAAAGGGTTTACGCAGAAACCCCATCTTTTTCGACATTTGAAAACCCACAGTGGAGCTGGAGCGCTGAGTCCAGAATGTGCTGAAAGATCTGAGTCAAAGTCAGATGTTCACATGAGAGAGCAGACTCGAACAGAGCAGGAATCCTCATGACACTGTGCAGCACAAGTTCCAAGAAACTCCAACTCAACCTAATGAATCTGAACTGGACCTTCAGGTTTTAGTTGGTTCTCAATATAAACTATTATGTACATGTTTATTAATATTTTCTTATTTCTTTTATTGGTTTCTTAGCATAAACTTTTCAATCTTAACTTTTTATATAGTTTTATATATTAGAATAACAGTGGAATTTTTGTTAATGTTCTGCCCCTGAGCACTAGTTCATGGTAATCCACGGAGCCCCGGGTGCTGGCTATATCCTCCATGTTAGGGTTTTACAGCTATCAATGCTGCACATTTTCTCAAAATAAAATAATGTTGATAAAGATGACAGCACCAGGTAGAGGCAGGTTTTGCCCCCCCGGGGGTGAAGAAAAAGCACTGTCCAGTCAATGACAGTGATGAACTGATGAAGTGGTCCAGACCGGAAGATCAAAGCTTGGCACTTAGAACTATTTAAACGTATTACACTGAAGTCTGATGACAGCCCAAGGCCATGTAACTTTATCTTACTTGAGCTGCTATTAAATGGTCCTTAATCTTCTGAATCATAGTGGTCTTTTACAATCGTTTTTTAATCGGAACCTGGGAAGTGAACCATATTCTCCAACACTGGAATGTTGTGAGAGTGGAAAAAGTCGTCTGTAACAGCTCCTATCTTTAGAAGCTTGTGCTGGCTGTAGATGTTATTAGCCCATTTTAATAAGGTATGGAAACCTTTCTTAAAAAGAGGAAACACTGTAGTCCAGAGGTACTGTCCCTCACCTCCACACAATGTTGCAGAGGCTCAGCTCCAGCGACTTGAGGTACTCGGGCCTGATCTCATGCACCTCTGGTGCCACCAAGAAGCTTCTTAATTATCTTAGTGACTCCAGACATTCTCGTTTTCAGAACTCAACTGACTGTAAGTCTCCTGCCTCTGTCTTTTATAAACTTTCATACATTACTTTTCTCGCTAGAGCCTTCTGTGCAAACTGAACACCTGAAGGGTTTAGTAGCTGTGTCCTGTGTGAGTACTGCAGGTGTGGGTGAGGGGCTCAGTGTTGCGCAAAGAAACACCTGTCCTTTCCAACAGATAAACATGTGTAAAGTTCAACCACAACCACATTTTAATAACATTTATTTATTCCACTGATATTAACCACACGACACATGCAGCTCACAATGGAACTCATTAAAACCTCATAAATTGGAAATGTATAATGTTCACAATATCTATATCTGTTTCACAAAGAACTGCTTGTTTCACAATAAAGTTATGTCTCTTAATGTGAAGGACATTCTTTCAACGTCAAAACAATGATCCTCTGAAGTTTTAATCACATTGTGTTTCGACTAAATGAGTAAAAACAATTAAAGACGGCTTGGATTGAATAAAAAAATGCTTCTACTTTCCTTGAGTCAAATGTTTTATAAAGCCTGAGAACAACAGAAATGACACAGGTGAAGTCATTTAGAGGGACCTCGCTCTTGTGTATAAAGGTGGCCTGGCAGACACAACTAGCACCTTTCACAGATCCATGAGACCTGCACTGAACTGATCAACGCTTGTCCTCTTGCCTGAGGCAGTTCCACTCTGAGCCTGGGTAAGTGCACACTTTACAGTAGCCTACGGCGAGAGAAGGAGCAGCACACTTCTGTCGAGTCTGTGGAGGTGTCAGTCTCATTCACAGAACAGTTCAAATGCTGCTCAAAGTGCTGCTCAGTGCCATGTCCTGCTCTGTTCAGGAGTTCTGACCTCAAATGAACATCTGAATGTGACCTCGGGTCAGGTCTTTCAGCAGGTTCTGGACTCAGCACTGCTGCACTGCGGTGGGTTTTCATGTGTCTAATAAGACTGACTTTCAGAGTAAAAGCTCTCTCACAAACTGAGCAGCTGAAGGCCCTCTCTCCTGTGTGAGTTTTCATATGGAATTCAAGATTAATTTTTTGGGTAAACCGTCTCTCACAAACTGAGCACCTGAAGGGTTTCTCTCCTGTGTGAATTAATGAATGTTGTTGAAGAACACATTTCCTTGAAAAACATTTTTTACAAACTGTGCAGCTGAAAGGTTTCTCTTCTGTGTGAGTTATCATGTGTTTTTTAAGGTTACCCGACTGTGAAAATATTCTTTTACAAACTGTGCAGCTGAAGGGTTTCTCTCCTGTGTGAGTTCGGAGGTGGGTGTTTAGACCCTTTCGGTACATAAAGCCCTTGGGACAGAGCTCACACTTGAAGGGTCTTTCTCCAGTGTGTCTGTTCATGTGTGCCTTCAGGTAAACGCTCCGAATGAACCCTTTCTGACAAACCGAGCAGCTGAAGGGTTTCTCGCTGCAGTGGGTTATCATGTGCTCCCGGAGAGTCTTTGGGTCCTTAAAACTCTTCGGACAAACGGAGCAGCTGAAGGGCCTCTCTGCAGAGTGAGTTCTCATGTGTGACTTTAGAGAACTTTTTACTGCAAAGGTTTTATTACAAACCTGACACTGGAACGATTTTAGTCCCGTGTGGCTTAAAATGTGCTTCTGCAGGAAGCTTCTTTGTGTAAAAGTCAACCCACACTCAGAACATTTGTGTATTTTACAGTTTCCTCCCGCATCTCTCTCAGAGGAGTCACTATTTCTCGTTCTTTTCCCCTGAGTCTGCTCCAGAGTCCAGTCGTCAGAGAGGTCCGTGTGCTCAGAGTCTGAGTGTAAAAGTGTGAGTGGATCTGAGCTGCAGCCTGCTTCTGCTCCACAGTCCTCTCCATTAGTTTCCTCTCGGTTCTCCTCAGGTGCTCTTTGATGAAGCACAGAGGACTTGTCTTCATCATCTTCACTTTTCACACAGACAGGAGGGAACTCCTGCAGCTGCTCTTCCTCTGGTTCTTCTTTAATGTGGGGGGGCTCTGGACTGGCGCCTACCTCTTCATCACTCTTCACCAACACAAACTGGACACCTGCAGGAGACGGAACAGACAATAATAAAGTTTACTGTGACCATTTCTGAGTATTACAAAACTCCGGGTACTCCGAGTTTTCCCTACAACTAAAGACATGCTCAAGAGTCCCTACTCCCCTGGGTCCTTTAGAATCTTCACCGACACAGTCTGAACATCTGCAGGACACACAGAATAAACTTTTAGTGCTTTATTGGTGTGAGAAGTGTGAGGACTTTACAGTGACCTTCACTGAGCCATCAGAGAAGGACTTTTACCTAGCTCTACACAAAGTCCTGACAAGACCAATGGTGGCCGTGGCCTCCCCGGTTTTAAACGGTATTATACAGCTGGTCACCCTTGGTGTAAATGTACACCAGGTGCCAGTCCTGAAGGAAAGCTTTCATGGTTGCTGATAGAACCGTTCGGCCCTGCTGATTAACCAAAGGTGACATACAACAAACAATACGGCAGAAATCCTATTATTCCAAATCAATGAATCAGGTGTTGGGGCAGGTAAAAGCATCTACATGTATGGAACCAGGATACAGAGCCACTATGTCTCCTGCTCATCAGACACTTCACCCCTCTCTCCCTCAGTGCCACGGCGGGAGAACAGAACTCTGACCTGCTAATGTGAAGGAAGCATACACCTCCAAAGGTCAAAGGCAGTGTTTTCTTGAGTGGAGCAGCTTTACCTCTGTCTTTGGAGGAGACTGTGTGCTCTTCAGGCTCCTTCTGTTTGGTCGGATGCTCTGAACCTGCTCCAGACTCTCTGTTCTCTCTCTTCACTGACACAAACTGAACACCTGCAGGACACAGAACAGAGAGAGGTCAGCGCTGTTCACAGGTTCCTGTAGTTCCTGTGCCTTCTCATTGATGTAATAATAATGGTCCAACAGCAAAGTATAAATATGGACAACTTCCGCCCATTGGTCCCCTATTCACCCATATTGTCGTTATCATAGGGCAATAAAATGGCGGTTAATTCTGGGCTTTTTGGCTGTCACTGCATAGTAAACAATATTTTAGATAGCATAAACTGACATATTAATCAAAAATCTAGAGACCAGAGTAAACAAGATTTTTACACTTGTTAAGTCGCCATTGGGTTTCTGTTTGTATTTCTGCTTTTGGAGCCTGCCCCCTGGTGGACGGAGGTAGATGGCTGTTCAATGAGAGAGACTTGTCCAACAGCTGCAGGGCTGACAGTGTGTCTCCGTGAGACTCATTTGCTCTCAACATGATCCAAACTGTAGCAGCGGGACATAAAGCTCAACAGATACGTTTAAACCTGTTCCCTTTCATTTGTGTGAAACTCGGAGGCATGAAAGTAGAGCCTTGTAAACATGAGTCCAGGGGAAAGTGATTTAGGGACAGTCTGGATGGGACTGGCTCACAGACACATGCAGACACTTAGACAGAAGCCTTCAGTTGTTTGTCCTCTCTGAGCTCCTGTAGCATGAGAAAAAGACCAAAGGCACTGGAGGAAATAGAACCGACCTGTTCTGTGTAAGAGCACTCGTGGCTCCAACACTTGGTCCAGTAGTTGTTGTTGTGTGTTGTTCCTTTGTTTGAACCTGTGCACTTCCTCCTCATACTCCGCTATGGTTCTTTCAAACAGCTCAAATATCTCTTCCGCTGCCGCAGTCAGGCGCTCATTCACCAAAGCTCTCTCAGCTTCTGGCCTTTAGACATTTTTACAAACTGTGTCTGTAGCTTTAGCTGCACTCAGCTAACGGCCCTGACACACTCCACAACTACACTTTAGGATCATTACCGCCCCCTGCTGCTCACACCAGAGCTGTGTTTTTGAACAGGCAGCTGTCAGGACGCCCCTCTCAGTGAACTCGTGAGGACCCCTGTGTGATTAGCTCTGAAGCTAACTGTGACAAACAGCCCCAAAGCGGAGCCTTAAAGTGAACAGAGCGCAGTGAAACATGGCAGAAGTGAAGCTGAAGGAGGAGACGGAGCTGTGGGACCCACCAAACACCAAACACAGGTCAGAGCACCGCCGACAGGGGGCGCTCACTGAATAGATTTGGTTTATTTATTCTGTTTGGACACGAGTTCATGAATAAACTAAAGAGTCCACAGCCTACAGCCTTAAAGCTGCTGAACAGGTGTGACATTATCTCAGGTGTTACTCTTTTTATGATTCATTAAAGTGAGACTGGTCTAAAGGCTCAGAAGTAACAGCTGCTAAAGCTTTGTTTGTATTTAGACACACATTCTAGCTGTTCAGTTTGTCAGATTGAGTTTCCATAACCTTCTTCTCGGTCTCTGGACAATAATATAATGAGTTTAATGAAGTTTAACTGAATAACGAGGTCCTGTGTCCTCTCTCGCTTTACGCATGCGCCATCTAGTGACAGAACATAGCATAGCAAGGACCACACCAAAAAAAAACTGTTCAAATCCAACTAAACCCTGTTCAAATCCAACTAAACCCTGTTCAAGCCTGTCCTGTGTGTTGTGTGTCCGTCAGATGAAGGAGCCTCAGCAGAAACTCTCTCAGATCCTCGAGGACTCAGACAAAGGCTCTGCACTGACACGCCGGGTTGGGTAGCAATACTTTTAAAAGTAAGTCATTGGTTTACGTCATTGCTGCGTTACGCTTTGATAAAACTAGTGTGTTACTTGCAGCCATTGCCATTTATGAGGGACTTTTGAAGCCTGTAACGTGTTGAAAAAGTCCAACAGAGACTGTTTGTCGCTGCTGCTCAGGCAGCAGCGACAAACAGAGAGCGACTCCAGCTGCTTTGGTCAGAGGCTCCTCTGAAAACAACAGCAGCCATAAGCTCGAGTGGGTTTGAGCTGTAACAGTGAACGTATCTGTTCAGAGACAGAGAGTACGAGGCTTCAGCTCCGGCTCTCGGCTCACTCATTTTACTGATTCATTAGTTTCCTTTATAATGGGTTTAACAAAACTGTGTCTTTCAAAATAAAGGTCTCAAATATTAGAGCCAAACATTGTAACTGTACGTTTCCACAATCTTTTATTTCTTTAAAGCACTAAGAGCATTTAGATGATCCCCTTCTGGTCCGGCAGAACTGAGTTAAACTGACTGCTCTGCTCTGTGTCCTGCAGGTGTCCAGAAGAGTCAGGGAAAGATGGAGCCCCCCCACATTAAAGAAGAACCAGAGGAAGAACAGCTGCAGGAGTTCCCATTCCCTCCTGTCTCTGTCAAAAGTGAAGATGATGAAGACAAGTCCTCTGTGCTTCATCAAAGAGCACCTGAGGAGAACAGAGAGGAAACTAATGGAGAGGACTGTGGAGCAGAAGCAGGCTGCAGCTCAGATCCACTCACACTTTTACACTCGGACTCTGAGGGCAGCTCTGACACTGACTCTGACACTGACTCTGACACTGACTCTGACACTGACTCTGACACTGACGACTCGGACGACTGGGATCAGGAGCAGACTCAGGGGAAAAGAACGGACTCCTCTGTGAGTGAAGTGGGAGGAAACTGTAAAAAACACCAATGCTCAGTTTGTGGGAAGGCTTTTCCGCGAAAAGGCCTCCTGCAGAATCACGTTTTAATTCACACGGGACAGAAACCCTTCAAGTGTCCGTTCTGCGTCAAAGGCTTCACTCAGAAGAGTAACCTGGGCCGACACGTGCGGGTCCACACGGGAGAGAAGCCCTTCAGCTGCTCGGTCTGTGGGAGGAGCTTCTCGGACACGTGCTCATTAGGTTTACACATGAGGTCTCACACCGGAGAAAGGCCCTTCAGCTGTTCAGTTTGTAACAAGGGCTTTTCACAGAAGAGTAACCTCGGGAAACACCTGCGGACTCACACAGGACTGAAGCCTTACAGCTGTCCAGTCTGTGAGAAAGACTTCACACGAAAGGCTAACGTCCAGCAGCACATGAAGTCCCACAGGAAAGAGAGTCAAGGGGAACAGGCCCGGCTCTGAACTGGATTTAGTCTGTTTTATTACTAAATCCATCAAAAACCTGTTCTAATCCAACTCTCCAGTGTGGACGTGGGTCGAAGGACGGTCGTGGAGGCAGTGGAGTCTGAAAGTATCTGGGATGAGTTTGAAGTCATAGACCATCAGTCGTCCTCAACCCTCACTGTTTACAGGACCTGCTGCTACTTTTATTGTGTCTGTTATTTATTCATTCAGTCATTTTCTTCTGCGTGGGGTCACGAGGACTGGAGCCTATCCCAGAAACTTTGGGCCTTTTTATTTCTTATTGTCTTTTAATGAAGTGAGATGCTGATGCTGGGCTCTGCAGATGATTTACAATGTGGTGTTTAACTGCAAACGACAAAGTGAATCTGAGTCCAACCTCAGGGAAAGGCTCCAGGACGAGACAGAGTCCCTCAGGTCTCTGGGTGCTGTGGGTCTGAGGCTCATCGTGTGCAGGTCGGGACGGAGCCTCAGTCCCTCAGGTCTCTGGGTGCTGTGGGTCTGAGGCTCATCGTGTGCAGGTCGGGACGGAGCTCAGTCCCTCAGGTCTCTGGGTGCTGTGGGTCTGAGGCTCATCGTGTGCAGGTCGGGACGGAGCCTCAGTCCCTCAGGTCTCTGGGTGCTGTGGGTCTGAGGCTCATCGTGTGCAGGTCGGGACGGAGCCTCAGTCCCTCAGGTCTCTGGGTGCTGTGGGTCTGAGGCTCATCGTGTGCAGGTCGGGACGGAGCCTCAGTCCCTCAGGTCTCTGGGTGCTGTGGGTCTGAGGCTCATCGTGTGCAGGTCGGGACGGAGCCTCAGTCCCTCAGGTCTCTGGGTGCTGTGGGTCTGAGGCTCATCGTGTGCAGGTCGGGACGGAACCTCAGTCCCTCAGGTCTCTGGGTGCTGTGGGTCTGAGGCTCATCGTGTGCAGGTCGGGACGGAGCCTCAGTCCCTCAGGTCTCTGGGTGCTGTGGGTCTGAGGCTCATCGTGTGCAGGTCGGGACAGAGCCTCTGTTCTACAGGGTCACACCTTCAGCCTCTGTCTGTTGTCTGTGTTGCCTCACAACACCTCCCCTGGAGGAACTGGACCCTCAGAGACAGCCCTGCAGCTGTTCAGGTCCCACTGAGGGCAGGCCCAGGACCCCCTCAGTGAGCTGTGTATTTTTAAATGTTCTGTGGCATTTTCAGAAGTTGTTATGGTGACTTTTATTAAACATTATGAAAAACTGAAGATGTCTGGACGTTGTTGTAAAAAACGCTGAGATTCTAAACTCATTAAATTATTTTTGACCTTCTTCCAGATCCAAGTGTGTTATTTACAGGAAAGAACCCTGTTCTTTTTTTTCCTATCCATAATAAGGAAGAGAAACTAATGCATGTAAATCTGCAGTGGATCCTTCCCCTACCAGCAGGTGGCGGTAATGCGTCCCGCAGTGTGTGATTAGCTCTGAAGCTAACTGTGACAAACCGCCCCAGAGCTGGATTAAGCAACAGATGCCTTCATTCCCAACTTCTATATCCAGGGACGACATAACATTTGGATTGATGTTAAAAAGCAAGGGTGATGAGCTCTGTACTAATACAATTGTATGTCTAGCAAAATTTTTCATCCACAAATGTCGAATTGTGAAAACATCTCCCAAGTTTATTGTCTTTTTAAATGAATTTAAACTTTATATGAAATCCTTAAAGGCTCTGAAAAATCCTAAAGAACAAAAAATATATGAAACCCTAAAACATTTCCCAACTGAGATAAATAGCTGAACGAAGACTTAATTATCCCCTTATAGTATAATACCATTTACATATATAAATTTGTTTAATGGAATGTTTATTTATTTATCTATTATTTATTTCTTTTATAAATTACCCTTTTTGTTTTGTTTTGTTTTGTTTTGTAACTAAGACTATATTTTCCTGTTTGTAGTAAGAGCTGTTCCCTCTGGCTATATTTTCTCTGTATCCTATTATGAAGAAATGGATCTATTCAGCCATGTTTGTTTGTAAATCTTTATTTTCAATAAAAAAAAACAAAAAAAAAACAAACCGCCCCAGAGCTGTGTTTTTGAACAGGCAGCTGTCAGGACGCCCCTCTCAGTGAACTCGTGAGGACCCCTGTGTGATTAGCTCTGAAGCTAACTGTGACAAACCGCCTCAGAGCTGTGTTTTTGAACAGGCAGCTGTCAGGACGCCCCTCTCAGTGAACTCGTGAGGACCCCTGTGTGATTAGCTCTGAAGCTAACTGTGACAAACAGCCCCAAAGCGGAGCCTTAAAGTGAACAGAGCGCAGTGAAACATGGCAGAAGTGAAGCTGAAGGAGGAGACGGAGCTGTGGGACCCACCAAACACCAAACACAGGTCAGAGCACCGCCGGAGCCGGACCTGGTCCCGGACCTGGACCCGGACCCGGACCCGGACCTGGACCCGGACCAGAAGAGTTTTAAACCTGAACTGTGTGAATGTGGCTCGAGTAAAGACGAGTGGAAACGGTTAAAGCTGTTCTACTTTAGTTCACATTTAGCTCCAGACTTTTATTTTTGATAAAGACAGGAAACAGAGAGAGAAGAATGTCGTTTGGCACGTGACCTAAACCCGGTTTGAACCCGGGTCACCTGAGTCACTGAGCTGCCCCAATAAATGATTTTTTTATTTATTATTGGTATAGTCACTGTTTTATATTGTTTCAAACTTAACCTTTAAATAAAGTCCAAAATAATAAAGTTAAAATATGAATAAAAACGATTAAATAAAATAAATTAACATTAAAAATAAAGTTGAAATATGAACAAATTAACATTTATTTGTGTCACAAACCATCCTGAGCAGACAAAGAAAACAGAAGCTCACGTCAGATTCTAGAAGTTTCTCACAAACTCCACCCAAAAAATAATGGAGCATTTCTTATTATTTTGACAGTTAAACAAGTTTTTTTTAAATTTGTTGTTTTGTCACAGATTTATGCACATTTTTTCATAAAAGAACACCTGTCTCTTTGAGAACAGCCATGTACACGGGAGACCCAGGTTCTATTACCACTCCACTCTGTCTGTCAGCCTGTTTCCTGTCTGTATTTAATGTGTATTTAAGTATAACTCCTAAAAGCCATACCATAATAATCCTCTGCAGTAAGTCTAAAGGTAGCCAGCTCTAATACATCTTTAAGAGTTGTGTAGAAGCTCAGGTGTCGTTCAGGTAATGTCTCAAGATGCTTTTGAGTCGGACTCGGACTGTCAACCAAACCAACCTCACGCCCAGGACACGCCCAACCTCGGTTTGACCAGTGTGAGTGCACCCTAATGCTGTCTCCCTTCAGCTTATTGTTTGATTATTTGATCAAGCTTTGAAGGAGATTAAATACAGGACTAAAACAGAACTCATCCAGGCCAAACAGGACTCATCCAGGCCAAACAGGACTCATCCAGGCCAAACATGACTAAACCAGGTCAAACATGACTAAACCAGGTCAAACATGACTAAACTGGTCCAAACAGGACTCAACCAGGACTAAACCAGAAGTCATCCAGGCCAAACAGGACTAAACCAGGCCAAAACATGACTAAACCAGGTCAAAACAGAACTTATACAGGCCAAACAGGACTCATCCAGGCCAAACATGACTAAACCAGGTCAAACATGACTAAACTGGTCCAAACAGGACTCAACCAGGACTAAACCAGAAGTCATCCAGGCCAAACAGGACTAAACCAGGCCAAAACATGACTAAACCAGGTCAAAACAGAACTCATCCAGGCCAAACAGGACTAAACCAGGTCAGTTTTTTTGTGAACTTGATAATAAACATCCTTTATACATTATATATATATATATATACACATATTCATATCACAGTCGTGCAAACCTAGTTTACTTTTTATATCCAGACCTGCTGAAAACTGTTTTCTGAATAAAACACAATGCCACTTTCAGGACACTCTGTTTTTCTGTGTTTGTGTCCAGTCCAGAGCCCCCCCACATTAAAGAGGAACCAGAGGAAGAGCAGCTGCAGGAGTTCCCTCCTGTCTGTGTGAAAAGTGAAGATGATGAAGACGAGTCCTCTGTGCTTCATCAAAGAGCACCTGAGGAGAACCGAGAGGAAACTAATGGAGAGGACTGTGGAGCAGAAGCAGGCTGCAGCTCAGATCCACTCACACTTTTACACTCAGACTCTGAGCACACGGACCACTCTGACGACTGGACTCTGGAGCAGACTCAGGGGAAAAGAAGCTCCTCAGAGATAAACCCTGAGTCCTCTGAGAGAGCTGCTGGAGAAAACTCCAAAGGATACCAGTGTTCAGAGTGTGGGAAGTGCTATAAGAAAAAGAGGACCCTAGAGCTGCACATGTTCGTTCACACTGGAGAGAAACCCTTCGGCTGTTCAGTTTGTGAGAAATCCTTTTCAGAGAGACACATTCTTAAGACTCATATGAGAACTCACACGGGGGAAAAACCCTTTGCCTGTTTGCTCTGTGATCGACGCTTCACTGAAAAGAGCTCTCTGAAGAAACACGTCCGAGCCCACGACGACGAGAAACATGTCACGTGTTCCGTTTGCCACAAGGTATTTTCTGAAAGCAGCTCTTTGAGGCGACACATGAAAACGCACACAGGAGACAACGCCTTCAGCTGCGACTTCTGCAGCAAAGGTTTCGCTTTTGAATATCAGTATAAGAGACACGTGGTCGTCCACACCGGAGAAAAACCCTTCAGCTGTTCAGTTTGTGAGAAATCCTTCACCGATCAAAGCACGTTAAGGACTCACATGAGACTCCACACTGACGAAAAACCGTACGTTTGTCCATTTTGTGACAAGGGCTACACTCATCGAACAAATTTTACAAAGCATGTGACATCTCACACGGGGGAGAAGCCGTTCCTTTGTCCCGTCTGCGGAAAAGGTTTTGCTGAAAAGAGTTACGTTAAGACCCACATGGGGATGCACTCGGAGGAGAAGCCCTTTAAATGTTCGTCCTGTGACAAAGGGTTCCTTCAGGAGAGTGCTCTGAGACGACACGAGGCAACGCACGACGAGGAGAAACCGTTCAGCTGCGAGGTCTGTCACAAAGTTCTGAGCAGCGACGCTAACCTGAGGAGGCACGTGCAGACGCACACGGGAGAGAGGCCCTACAGCTGCGACGTCTGCGAGAAGAGCTTTCTGGACAACAGCGGTTTGAGGCGACACATGAGGACGCACACCGGAGAACACGCCTTCAGCTGCGACGTCTGTAGCAAGGGTTTCGCTTTTGAATATCAGTATAAGAGACACATCCGGACGCACACTGGAGAGAAACCCTTCAGCTGCGACGTCTGTGAGAAGAAGTTTTTGGATAAAAGCTCGTTAAAGACACACAGGGGAACTCACGTTTAGGTGAAACTGTTCTTCACAGCACCTGAGGAGACATGAGAGAGGCCTCAGCTTCAGTCTGAGTCCTCAGAACCAATTCTGGATCATTTGTTTGAGAGACATAGATCAGTACACAACTTGTCCGAGTCTTAATGAAGGATCATCTCTGAGATCTAGTGTCTTCAGGCTGAAAACACTGAGGAGTATGTAAAATGTATTTAAAAAGCAAAATCTAAATCAAATTTTAAAAAAGTGCATTGAAGTATTGTGTTGTGTTTTTCTCTTTGGTTCTGTTTGAATGTGCTGTTGCAGCTCACTGTGGCTGAAGAACACGCTACATTTTACTCTCATTACTTCAAGGACTTACTTTAGGCCAATCTTTTGGCCGTCATTTGTTTTTTATGCTTTTAAATTTATTATGATAGACACTTCTGTGTCCTCTTGGTTTTGTTAAGTCTATTTGGGGTATCCACAGTCTCTCAGGGCTTTACGGATGTGTTGTTCTTCTTTCCGTTTACCTTCTGAGGTTGTGTGCACCTCTTGTGCTCTGTGCTGAAGAGTCCTGATGACTCCAGCTTCACAAATAACCACTGCACAGTCTAAGAAAGCCAGGCGTTTGTTTATGGCATCTTCACGGGTGAACTTGATGTTCTTGTTACTGCGTTGATGTGTTCTGTTTCTACTTCTACTACTTGGTGTTGTGAGTGGCCTAATTGAGCCAAAATGGTGGCCAGACGGGTCAGATGGTTTGAGAGGTTAAAATGGTAAAGCCCTTACTTAACAGAGGAGGAGGCCCCCGTTATCAGTTGACAGCTATTAACAATAGTGTAGCAGTGTTTATATTTGGATTTTCTGTTTATTATTTCATGTCGGGCTTAACAGGGTTACATTTTCTTTCTTTGTTTTTAGAAAGTCTTTTTCCTGTGATATGGTACATACTGGTCAGATGTGGCATATAACAGTTCATTCATTTAAAACTATTCATTATTTACAGAAGATCTCAACCCTTTGTTTTCTGTGGATTCCAGAACTTATCATGTGCTGCGTCAAAGCCCCGCCCCTTCTAAACTACACTACCCAGGATTCAGCTGCGCTGTCACTTCCTGTAGATCTGCGCTGACGGCCATATTTGATTCTGCCTGCGACACCAGTTTAGCCAATTCCCGGCTCGAAAAAATACGGATTATCGCCTTTTTTCCCTTCTCCGTTTAACCTCATCATCTCCTTCCACCGCGAACCCCCGCAACTTTCACAGAAACTGCCGTCCGTTGCCCGCAGTCCACTATGAATCCCGAATAGTAAGTATTGTTTGAGGAGATGCTAATGTTAGCCGCATCTTTGTTAGCGGCTAAGGGCTGTGGCAGTGGACGGAAACTTAATGACAGCACTTTTAATCACCTTCAAACCTATTCTTTTCCACTGTTTAGCACCCACATGGAACCTTTTTATCATAATATTTATTCATGAAATGTCACTATTTTGTTAATAACTTGAAAAGAGTGTTGTTGGCACGTAGCCGGATGCTAACTGAAGAGCGACGTAGCTTTACTTTAATTCTACCTTTCATCACGTTCTTTTTTAAAACTGTAACACTAAAATACGACCAGGAATAGTAGCCCAGGTGTAGATAAATATAAGATAGTAGTTTTATGGCTGCGTGTAGGTGTTATTTTTGTTGTAAAATCCGCAGCGTAAACAGGAAGTGGCCACAGTTTTTAAAGTTGTCACTGATTACACTAAAGCTACAAACTGTTACACAACACC